>JACEFZ010003046.1:0-5000 GCA_014155875.1 Cepaea nemoralis | reverse complement strand
TCGTGCTCCTCTGTGCCTACCTATGCTATGTGTGGCGGGTCGTAGGCTTTTTTCCAATCTCTCTCTCCCCCCTCACTCTCTCTTTCTCTCTCTCTCAATCTCTCTCTCACATTCAATCTCAACGATCGTGCTTCTCTGTACCTACCTATGCCATGTGTGGCGTGTCGTAGGCTCTTTTCCAATTCTCTCTCTCTGTCTCTCTCTCTGTCTCTCTCTCTCATTCTCTCTCAACAATCGTGCTCCTCTGTGCCTACCTATGCCATATGTGGCGTGTCGTAGGCTCTTTTCCAATCTCTCTCTCTCTCTTATTCTCTCTCTCTCTCAATCTCTCTCTCAATCTCTCTCTCATTCTCTCTCAACAATCGTGCTTCTCTGTGCCTACCTAAGCCAGGTGAGGCGTGTCGTAGGCTCTTTTCCAATCTCTCTCTCTCTCTTCCATCTTGCTTCTCGGTGTCTACCTATTCCAACTATATTGCTGGTGGTCTGATGTTACACAGCCCCAATAACACAACCACTGGGGGGGGGTGGGGGGGGGGGGTTGATCCTCATATACGTTTAAAAAATTAACCTTACTGGCTCTATTTCATGGGGTACAGTAGGAGTGAAGCCTCTTATATGCAGACCGATGGACGCCTCACACAACAGGTGGCACGTCGTAGGCACTTATCCTCTCTCTCTCTCTCTCTCTTTTCCTCTATCTCTCTCTCTCTCTCTCTCTCTCTTCCATCGTGCTTCTCGGTGCCTACCTATTCCAACTATATTGCTGATGTTACACAGCCCCAATAACACAACCACTGGTGTGTTGATCCTCATATACGTTGTATAAATATCAACCTTACTGGCTCTATCTCATAGGGTACAGTATGAGTGAAGCCTCGTATATGTAGACCGATCGACCCTATATACATCCGGTGGCGTGTCGTAGGCACTTCTCCAATCTCTCTCTCTCTCTCCTCTCTCTCTCTCTCTTCTCTCTCTCTCTCTCTCTCTCTCTTCCATCTTGCTTCTCTGTAACTACATGTTCCAACTATATTGCCGGTGGTCTGATTTCAACACAACCACTGGGGGGTTGATCCTCATATACGTTGTATAAATATCAACCTTACTGGCTCTATCTCATAGGGTACAGTATGAGTGAAGCCTCGTATATGTAGACCGATCGACCCTTTATACATCCGGTGGCGTGTCGTAGGCACTTCTCCAATGTCTCTCTCTTCCTCTCTCTCTCTCTCTCTCTCTTCCATCTTGCTTCTCTGTACCTACATGTTCCAACTATATTGCCGGTGGTCTGATTTTAACACAACCACTGGGTGATTTGATCCTCAAATACGTTGTATAACAACCAACCTTACTGCCTCTATTCCATAGGGAACAGTATGAGTGAAGCCTCGTATTTGTAGACCGACCGACCCCGCATACATCAGGGGCATGTCGCATGCAGTTTTCCTCTCTCTCTCTCTCTCTCTCTCTCTCTCTCTCTCTCTCTCTCTCTCTCTCGCTCTCTCTTTCCTCTCTCTCTTTCTCTCTATCTCTCTCTCTCTCTCTCTCTCTCTCTCTCTCTCTCTCTCTCTCTCTTCCATCGTGCTTCTCGGTGCCTACCTATTCCAACTATATTGCTGATGTTACACAGCCCCAATAACACAACCACTGGGGTGTTGATCCTCATATACGTTGTATAAATATCAACCTTACTGGCTCTATCTCATAGGGTACAGTATGAGTGAAGCCTCGTATATGTAGACCGATCGACCCTATATACATCCGGTGGCGTGTCGTAGGCACTTCTCCAATCTCTCTCTTCCCCCCCCCCCCCCTCTCTCCTCTCTCTCTCTCTCTCTCTCTCTCTCTCTCTCTCTCTCTTCCATCTTGCTTCTCTGTAACTACATGTTCCAACTATATTGCCGGTGGTCTGATTTCAACACAACTATTGGGGGGTTGATCCTCATATACGTTGTATAAATATCAACCTTACTGGCTCTATCTCATAGGGTACAGTATGAGTGAAGCCTCGTATATGTAGACCGATCGACCCTATATACATCCGGTGGCGTGTCGTAGGCACTTCTCCAATCTCTCTCTCCTTCCTCTCTCTCTCTCTCTCTCTCTCTCTCTCTCTCTCTCTCTCTTCCATCTTGCTTCTCTGTACCTACATGTTCCAACTATATTGCCGGTGGTCTGATTTTAACACAACCACTGGGTGATTTGATCCTCAAATACGTTGTATAACAACCAACCTTACTGCCTCTATTCCATAGGGAACAGGCAATATAGTTGGAATAGGTAGGCACCGAGAAGCACGATGGAAGAGAGAGAGAGAGAGAGAGAGAGAAAAGAGAGAGCGAGAGAGAGAGAGAGAGAGAGAGAGAGGAAAACTGCATGCGACATACAGCATGAGGAATGCGGAGTGGGTAGGTCTACACATGCGAGGCTTGACACATACTGTTCTCTATGGAATAGAGGCAGTAAGGTTGATTGCTATACAACGAATTTGAGGATCAAATCACCCAGTGGTTGTGTTAAAATTAGACCACGGCAATATAGTTGGAATATGTGGGCACAGAGAAGCCCTGATGGAAGAGAGAGAGAGAGAGAGATGAGAGAGAGAGAGAGATAAAGAGAGGAAAAGTGCCTTCGGACATGACCCCTGATGTATGCGGGGTCCGGTCTGGAGAGAGGGGGGGGGTCTACAAATACGAGGCTTTTCACTCTACTGATCCTTATGGAATAGAGGTAGTAAGGTGGTTGTTATACACGTATTTGAGGGATCAAATCACCAGTGGTTGTGTTAAAATCAGACCACCGGCAATATAGTTGGAACATGTAGGTACATGAGAAGCAAGATGGAAGAGAGAGAGAGAGAGAGAGAGAGAGAGAGAGAGAGGAAGAGAAGAGAGATTTGGAGAAAGTGCCCTACGGACACGCACCGGATGTACTTAGGGTCGATCGGTCTAAATATACGAGGCTTCACTCATACTGCTACCCTATGAGATAGAGCCAGTAAGGTTGATATTTATACAACGTATATGAGGATCAACACCCCAGTGGTTGTGTTATTGGGGCTGTGTAACATCAGCAATATAGTTGGAATAGGTAGGCACCGAGAAGCACGATGGAAGAGAGAGAGAGAGAGATAGAGAGAAAGAGAGAGAGGAAAAGAGAGAGCGAGAGAGAGAGAGAGAGAGAGAGAGAGAGAGAGAGAGAGAGAGAGAGAGGAAAACTGCATGCGACATACAGCATGAGGAATGCGGAGTGGGTAGGTCTACACATGCGAGGCTTGACTCATACTGTTCTCTATGGAATAGAGGCAGTAAGGTTGATTGCTATACAACGAATTTGAGGATCAAATCACCCAGTGGTAGTGTTAAAATTAGACCACCGGCAATATAGTTGGAACATGTAGTTACAGAGAAGCAAGATGGAAGAGAGAGAGAGAGAGAGAGAGAGAGAGAGAGAGAGAGAGAGAGAGAGAGAGAGGAAAAGAGAGAGATTGGAGAAGTGCCTACGACACGCCACCGGATGTATATAGGGTCGATCGGTCTACATATACGAGGCTTCACTCATACTGTACCCTATGAGATAGAGCCAGTAAGGTTGATATTTATACAACGTATATGAGGATCAACACCCCAGTGGTTGTGTTATTGGGGCTGTGTAACATCAGCAATATAGTTGGAATAGGTAGGCACCGAGAAGCACGATGGAAGAGAGAGAGAGAGAGAGAGAGAGAGAGAGAGAGAGAGAGAGAGAGAGAGAGAAGAGAGAGAGGAAAAGAGAGAGCGAGAGAGAGAGAGAGAGAGAGAGAGAGAGAGAGAGAGAGAGAGGAAAACTGCATGCGACATACAGCATGAGGAATGCGGAGTGGGTAGGTCTACACATGCGAGGCTTGACTCATACTGTTCTCTATGGAATAGACGCAGTAAGGTTGATTGCTATACAACGAATTTGAGGATCAAATCACCCAGTGGTTGTGTTAAAATTAGACCACCGGCAATATAGTTGGAATATGTGGGCACAGAGAAGCCTGATGGAAGAGAGAGAGAGAGAGAGAGAGAGAGAGAGAGAGAGAGAGAGAGAGAGAGAGAGAGAGAGAGAGAGAGAGAGGAAAAGTGCCTGCGACATGCCCCTGATGTATGCGGGGTCGGTCGGTCTACAAATACGAGGCTTCACTCATACTGTTCCCTATGGAATAGAGGCAGTAAGGTTGGTTGTTATACAACGTATTTGAGGATCAAATCACCCAGTGGTTGTGTTAAAATCAGACCACCGGCAATATAGTTGGAACATGTAGGTACAGAGAAGCAAGATGGAAGAGAGAGAGAGAGAGAGAGAGAGAGAGAGAGAGAGAGAGAGAGAGAGAGAGAGAGAGAGGAAGAGAGAGACATTGGAGAAGTGCCTACGACACGCCACCGGATGTATATAGGGTCGATCGGTCTACATATACGAGGCTTCACTCATACTGTACCCTATGAGATAGAGCCAGTAATGTTGATATTTATACAACATATATGAGGATCAACCCCCCCCCCCCCCCCCCAGTGGTTGTGTTGAAATCAGACCACCGGCAATATAGTTGGAACATGTAGTTACAGAGAAGCAAGATGGAAGAGAGAGAGAGAGAGAGAGAGAGAGAGAGAGAGAGAGAGAGAGAGAGAGAGAGAGAGAGGAAGAGGGGAAGAGAGAGAGATTGGAGAAGTGCCTACGACACGCCACCGGATGTATATAGGGTCGATCGGTCTACATATACGAGGCTTCACTCATACTGTACCCTATGAGATAGAGCCAGTAAGGTTGATATTTATACAACGTATATGAGGATCAACTCCCCAGTGGTTGTGTTGAAATCAGACCACCGGCAATATAGTTGGAACATGTAGTTACAGAGAAGCAAGATGGAAGAGAGAGAGAGAGAGAGAGAGAGAGAGAGAGAGAGAGAGAGAGAGAGAGAGAGAGAGAGAGAGAGAGAAGAGAGAGAGAGAAGAGATTTAGAGGAAAAGAGAGAT
>JACEFZ010003045.1:0-14425 GCA_014155875.1 Cepaea nemoralis | reverse complement strand
AAGCACTCCCTATACTGTTGTTGTACATGTCTGCTAGTTTCTCTAGCTCATTGTCGGTACACCTATTGATGTCGTCGTATCTTATGCCATCAGGCCCTGGAGCGCTGTTTTTTGATCGTCGAAGTACAGCCTTGATTTCTTTCACTGTCACTGTGTCTTCATCCGAAGTGTTGTTGGCCTTGCACCTGTCTGAGGTGACCTCCTTGGCCAGATTTCGGCCTCCCATGTCTGTCTGGTTGCTCTGCTCTAGATAGCGTTCAAAGAGGGCTTTGCCCTTGTTCTCGTCAGTCCTCTGCCAGATGAGGTCAGCACCTTAGAAGTCAGAAATGCTCTTATTCTTGACTACACCACTCATGCTTTTATGTAGTCGCCAGAACAATTTCAGTGACTTGTCTGTGCTTACTCTTTGACACACTTCTGCCCATTTTTCGCTTTTAACCACCTTGACCAGTTTTTTGAAATGGCTTACTTTTGTGTGCATCTCTCTTTCTAAATGCATGCAGGGACTAGGATGACCAGCTCTGTTCTTCTTGGCATTTTGCCATCTCCTTACAGCACTACGCTTATCCACCCAAGCCTTCTCCACCTCGAAATTCCACCAAGGTGGCTGCTCCCAGCTTTTTTTCTTGCCCTGAAGCTTTCTGCGCTTGTCACGTCTTATTTTACTCACCACATCTTGCCCTGTACTGTCATACTGGAAAGTCTTTACCTTTAGCTTCTGCTGCCTGGTTCTGCCTCTTGGGACAAGTTGGATCGCTGCAGCCATCAAAGGGTTTTAATTTAATTGTAAGAAGACACATATTATGGTTGTCACTGGGAAGAAGGAAACACCACAATGTAATATACACGTAAATGGACATATTCTTAAATAAGTGAATCCGTACAGTTATCTGGGAACAGTCAATAACATCTGATGGGAGATGCTTTGAAGAAATTAGAACAAGAATTGCCATTGCAAAGATGGCCTTTTTGCAAGATAAAAAACATACTGACCAATAAAAAGATATCAATTTGAATGAGAAAACGAGTGTTGAAGTGCTATACTTTAGTTAGTTAGTTAGTCACGGTTCCAACTTCTTTTGTATGGATGTGAAGCGTGGACAATGAGCAGACAAGCTGGAAAACATCTGATGGCTGTGGAAATGTGGTTTCTGAGGAAAATGCAAAGAATACCACGGACAGACAGACAAAACAATGAGCAAGTCCTTCAAGAAACAAATGAAGATCGTAAACTGATTAGAGATATTAGACGAAGACAGTCGACATTTTTTGGACATGTTATGGGAAGAAATGAATTGGAGAACTTGGTGACAACTGGCAAGATCGAAGGTGTATTGAAGAGATTAGAACAAGAATCGCTTTGGCAACGGTTGCCTTGTGCAAGATGGAAAACATACCGATCAATAAAAAGATATCAATTGCAACGAGAAAAAGAGTATTGAAGTGCTACGTAGTTCCTGTACTTTTGTATGGATGTGAAAAGTGGACAGTGAGCAGATACGCCGAAAAACATATACTGTCAGTGGAAATATCTGAAGAAAATACAAATTATAGGGGAAAAAAAAGAAACAATGAATAAGTTTTACAAGAAGCAAATGAAAACCGTAAACTCATTGGAGAAATTAGACGTAAACAGTCACCAATTTTTTGCACATTATGAAAAAAAAAACAAAAAAATACTAGAGATCTTTGTGACAACTGGTAAGATTGATGGGAAAAGGACAAGAGAAAGGCAGCTGAGTAAATACCTAGATGGCTTGACCTTTGGCATAATCGAGAGCTCTGGTGATTGTGTGAGATGGTGAAACATGAGCGACAACGTTTATCGGCATGTCGCATGGTGATGATAATTTTCCAATCTTGGATTCAATGGTTTTTAATCATTTTCAATTATCTGACAGTCATCTAGGAAGGAAAAGTGCATGTTGAAGCAAACTCGTTGTGACCTTAATAATGTGAAGTCCTAACACATCACACCTCAATTAAGTCCTAACACATCACACCTCAGTGAAAACCTAACACATCACACCTCAATAAAGTCCCAACACATCACACCCCAAGTAGTCCCAACACATCACACCCCAATTAAGTCCTAACACATCACACATCAATGAAGTCCCAACATATCACATCTCAATAAAGTCCCAACTTATCACACCTCAATGGCAATGTCTTTACTACGATTCATCATCATCATGAGACAGGGAGTTTGCAGAACGTCGCAATCAGCACGGAAAGTATTCTCGATAACTTACCTGCCCCAGTGCCTGGTACCACCTCTCGCTTCAGGTGTTATCAATGCCTTACGTCTATCCTCGTGCTGATTTATTGCCCGTTTCTTCTTTCAGGAATCATAGATATACTTTCCAAACTACTGTGACGATTAATATGGAGAATGCATTTAGTTCCCCTGAAATTATGCTGTTTAGGGGCCAGTTCACTTCAATGTTAACATTTTATATAACAGCAGTGTTTTTCTTCAGTTTGGCTCACGATGTTGTAATAATATTTTGTGTAACATTTAAGTTCAAATGCCCCAAATGCTCTTACTTAGTGGTTGCAGAATGATCTAAAGACTTAATCCGTATGTTGCAACAGTAAAGATACATGATGTAAAACATATCGCTTTACCGTGTTTTCTGGTGTTTAATTATGGGAATACTGTTTAACAGATTCAGTGCCAAACAAGAAGTACATTTAGACCAAACAAAAATGGATGGCGGAAAATGGGAAGTAGGAGTGTGTCACAGTTATGACTTAAAAGTTGTTAATAATATGGTAGTAGACATGTTATATTATATATCAAATTAAAGGGGGTTGCGTAGTGAAAACTACAGTGTATAAGTCCATGGCAGATATAGGTAGTCACTGAAGAGGACTAATCATCCCATGTCGATTAATCAGTTCACCTCTTCATTGCGACAGCCTTTATGTCTATTTAGTTCTTTTTATCTAATTATTATTACCAGTTCGTATTCTTCAACACATTCGTTGTTAAATGTTACTAGAGTTTTTCTTAGCCTGCAGCTTATTGATTACGATGTCGAAACATTCTGTTAGTTAACGTTAACTACCCATTCAGATGCTTTACTTCAGTCATACAAAGAGCTTATGTAGACTGCAGGTGCAGACACTTGCACGAGTTCATATATCGTGATATCGCGCGTGAAGATTCGATAAAAAGCTGTTGATGAAAACTGGCAGATGTCATTGATAGCAGTAGGCGAAATATATTGTCTTATGTAACTTTGAGTAACGTATTGAATTACATTGTTTTTGGGGCACGGAGCTGCTTTAACGCGCAACGTCAGCATCTGGCTCAAGTAGATCAGGTTAGTTGACAAGTTGGTGGATCCTCTGAAACACTGGGTTTTATCTCTAAGTCCACCGGAAAACTTAACCTGGTCAACAAACGCTGAAGGAAGTCGGATGTGTGAGCCAAAAGGCGCAAATATCGCGGCTCTGTTGTAAACTGGCAAAATGCAATTATGTCAATAATAATAATAATAATAATAATAATAATAATAATAATAATAATAATAATAATAATAATAATAATAAAGAAGAAGAAGAAGAAGAAGAAGAAGAAGAAGAAGAAGAAGAAGAAGAAGGAGAAGAAGAAGAAGAAGAAGAAGAAGAAGAAGAAGAAGAAGAAGAAGAAGAAGAAGAAGAAGAAGAAGAAGAAAAAGAAGGAGGAGGAGGAGGAGGAGGAGGACGAGGAGGAGGAGGATGAGAAGAAGAACGTTTAATCCCATGTAACTGACATCCAGGTGGTCTAAACCATGAGTAGGGCTTGCATCTCTCGGGATAAAGCCGGTGTTGACTTTTCTCCCCACCTGGTATCAAGGTGCCATCTCCAAGAGACCTATGCTGCATGGCCTTTCTTCCCTTCTCCAAGCTACGAAATCTGTGCTGTGTGCAAGGCAGCTACTGGAACCTTAAATCTGGGGAAAGACATAGTTAGTGTCACCTTTACAGTCGAACGTATGTGGATTGGAACTAGAGCTAGAATTCCATCGCACAATGCCTGGACATGGATTCAGAGAGCATGTATTGCCCACGCAGCATGATCCCTCTCTCAGCCATGCCTTGTTTTCTTCAGAGGAAGGGATGACCAGTACGTCTGGAACAAGGTAGGCTGCAGATGCTGCCGGCTCAGCATCAAACCTCCAAGAGCTGGAGGTGAGTAGCGGCCAGGCCCTCACATCCGGGGGATTTGGCTTAGAGGCGTTCAGCCATATCCCACAGCTGAGTGCCTCAAATCAACTGTCTGTAGAATGTAACCAGGTCATGATTCAGGGCAACACATACGCCGGGCTGGAATTAGGCCGTGACTGAGATTGTCTCTTCCCCCCCCCCCCCCTTTCTTTCCAAGGATTTAGGTATTTCATTGTTAACAGAGTTCATCCCAGCAGACTCAAAGTCAGCACATTTCAACAAAACATACTAGGAAGACTGTGTAATAAATACCATAACTGAATATTAGTTTAAAATAAAAAAAGCACTTAAACGGTATATAGGAGCCTGTTCTGCTGTATGACAGTTAATAGTGAAAGAACGAACTAGAAAGATTTTGGAGACATCGGAGATGTGTTTTTTTAATCGCATTTTGCTATTCACAACACAGACTGGTATAGAAAACCTAATAGCCTCAACCCAACTGAATAGTGAAAATTACAACTTGTATCTTAACATTGGAGAAAGAAATATATGTTAATGAGGAAAAATTGGAGGTGGTGGAAAATTTTGAATATCTTCGGTCATTGATTACCAACAATGATGACACAATGAAAGAAATTAAACGACGACTATCAATTGCTCTTCAAAGACTAAAACAACTGAATAAATTATGGAATGGAACAGACAGAACTACAAAAATTAGATTTTTAAGAGCATGCATCTTTCCCATTGCAACATATGCCTCTGAGACCTGGACACTTACTAAACAAGCTGAGCAGCGCATAAATGCCTTTGAATATAAATGTTATAGACGAGTTCTAAGAATATCTTGGGTAAAGAAAAGAACAAATGCATCAATACTTCAAGAGCTGAATATTGAAGAAGGTTGGCTATTGAAAACGATAAAACAAAGAACATTGAAATATTTTGGTCACTTGAAACGTCACGAAAGTTTGGAGAGAACAATAATGGAGGGGTCTATGCCTAGGAAGAGAGGAAGAGGAAGGCCAAAGAGAAGATGGGTGCAGGATGTGGCGGATGATCTCCAGATGGGTGTATCGGACGCGGGACATCTTGCTTATGATCGAGAGGTTTTCCGGAAGGTTGTCATGGGAGCGAGGTTCTGCAAAGGACATGCTACTGAATGAATGAATGAATGAATATTGCGAACATCTTTGACAGCCGGAGCAACTAACATTAGCGCCTGGTAAAAAAAATCTTATTAAATTATAACATTATATGCAAATATAAGAAATAATTAATGAGATTTCATTGATTATGAAATGAGAAGAGAGGCATTGAATAGTTTCGTGACGACTGGAAAGATCACGGTAGAAAAGTCAGGGGCAGAACAAAAGAAATGATGATGGATGGGGTTGGACGGTGGCACGGGGGAATACCACCAACATAATCAATCCAGAACACCAAGTGCCGAGATCTTTGAAGATGCATGAGCGCCCACGCCTACTGGTAGGGCACGTGATACGGGTAATATAATACGGGGGGGGGGGGGGGGGGGGGGTTTCAAATAAAATCCTGAAATGTTTTTGTTTTTGTATGTGTGAATATATTCTGAAAAAGTAAAGAACAAATGTATCATTTTTCAATGTAGTTACCACTTCGAGTTGGTGTCCCTGACCCAGTCGTGAACTGTCTGGCACCGAAGTCACACCGGTTTGAAACTTCCTGCTCTACTCATTCATTTGCTGGACTGACAGGCATGCATCACCATATTCGACCTTCATTCGCCGGTGAATCTTTTAATAGGTTTCACCCCTTCAATGATAAATAAAAAAACAAAATCAACAACAACGGATAACAGAATGCTGTTCCTCTTTGTTTTTGGTGCATGTCCAAGCTTGGACGGCCAATGTTGAACTGTGCATATGGCGCCACCATGTTCGTCTGCACCGTGGTGTCACGTATTTAAAACTCTTGACATCCTTAACAACAATATTGACTGGTTACAAGAAAATGGCATGATTATTGTAATTTCTATCACACTTTTAAGGATTTTAAAGGTTTTTTGTTACTTAATTGTCTCCCGTCCGACAATTACACGGATCCACCATAATGTAGCAGGTTTGTTGCAAAATGTAGCTCTCAGCTGAACAGTCTCGATCCTTTGCTTGTTCCCGCGCTTCATACTTTTTCATGCCCAATGTGTCTCCAAAGACCAGTGTCCATCTTCGTACTGGTCGACCCATGCTTCTTCTTCCAAGAACAGTAGCTGCTATCAATGTTCCTTTCAAACCACTGTGCTGTTTAATATAGGGTGTATTTTTAATGACTGTGCAGTGTTTGAAAATATTGCCGGTACAAATTTTGTGTTTACCTTGTGTAAAGTTCATGCAACATAATAGGTGAATACAAAACTTGGACCAGCAATATTTTCAAACACTGCACTGTCATTAAAAATACACCTGTATTGCTGAGGTATTTCAGTTTCGGAGATACTGTCCAGTATGTTCGGCTGTCCAGTGTCCGGATATTTTAGAATGTCAGTATGTTTCTTCTTTTTGGTTAAGTTTTCCACCAAAACTGTCCCCATAAAATCCGATTCAGTGTTAAACCAAAAGTAGGGTTGGACTTTGGACCAAACAGAAATGGATGGCGGGAATGGGAAGTAGGGGTGTGTTACAGTTATGACCTAAAAGTTGGTAATATGGTAGCAGACATGTTGTCACAACTAAAAGAAGTTGCAAAGGGAAAACAATTGTATATAAGCCCATGACAGATACCAAAAGTCGCCTAAGACGATTAATCATCTCATGGCACTTAACAAAATAAAGTCAAAAGACCCAATTTTTCTCTGTAATTGTGAAATAGTTCACGACTTACAATAATTCATAGGGAAAACAATTGTATATAAGCCCATGACAGATACCAAAAGTCGCCTAAGACGATTAATCATCTCATGGCACTTAACAACATAAAGTCAAAAGACCCAATTTTTCTCTGTAATTGTGAAATAGTTCACGACTTACAATAATTCACTTTATCCCAAACGAACCTTTACACTCTTCTACTCATTGTGTTTTTATTTTAACTCTGTAAGACGTAGATAAATAACACATGTTTCGTATATACACAGCGAATCTCTTTGGCGAAGTGAGTAGGCAGCCAGCCTCGGGCTCCGAATGTTGTGAGTTCGATTCCGGGTCGCGTCGTTCTGTACCCAATACCATTTATTTATTGTACCTTCATAGTAGATTCCAAAAAGCTTATGACATCTACGAGTGTAATTTTCGATGAGACATCCTAGAGGTCATCGCTGAGACATTATAGAGGTCGTCGCTGAGACATCCTAGAGGTCGTCACTGAGACATCCTAGAAGTCGTCACTGAGACATCCTAGAGGTCATCGCTGAGACATTATAGAGGTCGTCACTGAGACATCCTAGAAGTAGTCAGTGAGACATCCTAGAAGTAGTCAGTGAGACATCCTAGAGGTCGTCGCTGAGACATCCTAGAGGTCGTCACTGAGACATCCTAGAGGTCGTCACTGAGACATCCTAGAGGTCGTCGCTGAGACATCCTAGAGGTCGTCACTGAGACATTCTAGAGGTCGTCGCTGAGACATCCTAGAGGTCGTATCTGAGACATCCTAGAGGTCGTCACTGAGACATCCTAGAAGTCGTCACTGAGACATCCTAGAGGTCATCGCTGAGACATTATAGAGGTCGTCACTGAGACATCCTAGAAGTAGTCAGTGAGACATCCTAGAAGTAGTCAGTGAGACATCCTAGAGGTCGTCGCTGAGACATCCTAGAGGTCGTCACTGAGACATCCTAGAGGTCGTCACTGAGACATCCTAGAGGTCGTCGCTGAGACATCCTAGAGGTCGTCACTGAGACATTCTAGAGGTCGTCGCTGAGACATCCTAGAGGTCGTATCTGAGACATCCTAGAGGTCATCGCTGAGACATTATAGAGGTCATCGCTGAGACAACCTAGAGGTCGTCACTGAGACATCCTAGAGGTCGTCACTGAGACATCCTAAAAGTCGTCACTGAGACATCCTAGAGGTCATCGCTGAGACATCCTAGAGGTCGTCACTGAGACATCCTAGAAGTAGTCAGTGAGACATCCTAGAGGTCGTCGCTGAGACATCCTAGAGGTCGTCACTGAGACATCCTAAAAGTCGTCACTGAGACATCCTAGAGGTCGTCACTGAGACATCCTAGAGGTCGTCACTGAGACATCCTAGAGGTCATCGCTGAGACATTATAGAGGTCGTCACTGAGACATCCTAGAAGTAGTCAGTGAGACATCCTAGAGGTCGTCGCTGAGACATCCTAGAGGTCGTCACTGAGACATCCTAAAAGTCGTCACTGAGACATCCTAGAGGTCGTCACTGAGACATCCTAGAGGTCGTCACTGAGACATCCTAGAGGTCGTCACTGAGACATCCTAGAGGTCGTCACTGAGACATCCTAGAGGTCGTCACTGAGACATCCTAGAGGTCGTCACTGAGACATCCTAGAAGTCGTCACTGAGACATCCTAGAGGTCATCGCTGAGACATTATAGAGGTCGTCACTGAGACATTATAGAGGTCATCGCTGATACATCCTAGAGGTCGTCACTGAGACATCCTAAAAGTCGTCACCGAAACATCCTTGAGGTCGTCGCTAGAGTTATAGAGATCGTGTTTTGCGCGAAGCTTTCGACAGGTCCGCCCCAAGGAAAGAGAACAAGCCATGTGGGATAAACCTGGTGCAATGAAGTCGATCCTCTGACCTTTTTAAAATTTTTATATTTAAATTAGAAAGAATTATGGATAGAAAAAAAAAAAAAAAAGTTCATCCTTCTTGCTAGTGTCTTTACCAATTCGTCAAGTATATAAGATAATTGTAACCTTTCACACAATTTCTTCCCTATAACCAACAGTCCTAGATCAATAATAATCTCTCGAATCATTGACTCCTCTTAGAGTTGAGTTGAGACAAGAACCGGCATCATTGAACTTGGGGCATTCCAATAAGCGCTCAGTCCTCATCTTCAGCAGCCAGCGAAAAGTTCCAATACTTATAGTACCCGTTGTTATCTGATTATATGTCCGTCTTACTTTACCGCTGAGTGACGACTGTCGACCAGATCCTCTGACCACCCCTTGCCGCTACATTCTCTCTAGACCTTGATAGTCTTTCGGTTCTTCTACATTATTCACATGCTCCCAGAGGGCCTTCACCATATCTGCCGTATCATGCATCAAATCATCCCTCAATGATGCGGCACCAGCCAATCTGTCTGCTTGTTAATTTCCAGCCATATCAGAATGTCCTGGAAAAAAGATCCAGTGAATGCACACAATATATAACATAACAAAAATGCTCAAAATATATACTCTTGCCAACCAAGAACATATATATTGTATATTGTATCAATCGTAGATTGATTAGAGAAATTAGACGTAGACAGTCAAATTTTTTTGGACATGTTATGAGAAGAAATGGACTGGAGAACTTAGTGACAGCTGGCAAGATCGAAGGGAACAGACCAAGAGGAAGACCGAGAGGAAAATACCTGGATGGCTTGGCCACATGGCATGGACGAGACAGGAACACTGAGCTGATCCACGACTCTGGTGATCGAGTGAAATGGCGAATCATGACCGCCCACGCTTTCCGGCATGGCACATGATTGATTGATTGATATATTTTGATCGTCTTAAATACTCGTATGTCTTTATAAGTTTAAGTTTCGAAAAAAAAAAAACGAAAAAAACAAACAAAAGAAAACAAAACATCATTTCATCTGATGCTACACAAACTGGTAATGTCAAAAGAATTCTCATAAGCTATAAACAGATTAGGAAATGATGCTATTATTGTAATTAGTTACATTAGTTAAGTTTGTATTTGGTCTGCCCCATCTGAGGTGCCACTCTCAAAACTCTAAACGTAATCAGCTCGTTGAAGAGCTCAAGACCATCAACATTTCTATAACTTTTGCTTCCTTTGTTAATTAGAAGGGGAAATTTCTAAATCAAAGTATGATTTAAACATTTCCCCTTCAGCCTTTTCTCGAAATTTAGACATTCAGGTAGATTTTCAAACCGATGCTAAATGGAATTTAAGGATGTACCAACAATCGTTAGATTAAACTGTATTCTGAAGAATTATTTTGAATGTGTTATAGGTTCGTCACTTCTTTCATAACATAAAAGGCGAACTTTAGTCCAACTTCTTAACTGTAAACTCTGCTTCAACATTTACCCTGCAGCTAAAGCTTCTGAGTCCCTAATGCATTTACCAAAGCCTCATCAGATTTGACTGCACTTAGAAATGTAACAAGCTCACTCAAAACATTAAGATATTGATTTATGTAGGATTGAGGACACTGCAACATTTTATCCACAACATACAATTTTGACGGAATATAGCTTCATATGGTGGGGATTGTCCATCAAGAATGATGATGACCATTCATTTAATTCAATGGGGTTGAAAGTCTGGAGCCGAGAAATTCTAATAAGGCTGGTAAGGCCTATTTTGGCTCGAAATGTTCTTTGACAATGTGGGCAAAGAATGCTTGACTTTCCAGGAGGAGGAGGATCTCCTGCTGTGGCATTTTTGTCCAGTCTTTTTTCTTTTCACAACTCATGCAGTCCTGTTTACTTCACAATTGACTACACTCTTGTGTAATGATGTATGCCATGAATTTCGGTCTACGGCAGTAGTCTCCCAAGTGTCGTGATCAATTCTAAAAGCGTTTAGTGAAATCTTCAGTGTCTTTAACAGCCTTTCCTCTGGTCGCATTGAGAGCGTTTACCACAGTGCAGCTCGACGTAAAATAAAATGTGTTTAGGGAGCCTCTAATCTGGCATGGAAGTTATAATTCCATAGAATGATCGAGCAAGCGAACTTAAACTGTTGGCGCCGCTAGCGAAGATGATAGCGTACTCCATAGGTAATGCCAGAGCACGGCCCGACGCTTGTTCGGCGCCTGGGGCTCGTCGTTTGTCTGTGAGGGAAAGACTGTCCGCTCCCAGCGTACAAGCTGTCACATCGCAGATCCGTTGCAGAAAACTACTGCTGGACAATGTAACAAAATGAACTTAAAAGGCGCAATCCGATAAAACGAACGTTGAATTGTACGTTTTGATGCCGTGTCTCTGGAACTATTGTCTATTGCATTATTTGAACATTTCAAAACTTCACTTAGCTGCAACATCAGAAGTCGTGCTGCTGTTCTTCTACTCTCTCATCTTGTGTTATTTACATATTTCAGTGTTTCTCTACTAATATTACGCTTTTGTATGCCTCACATGAGACAGGATGCGCACGCACACACACACACACATACTCACACAATGCCTAAAACCATTCGATAATGTTAGGAAAATTAATTGTTTAAATGTTACTTTGGAAGAATCATATACAACTAACTTTAATAAATGGGAAGCACAAGCTAGGATTATTATTCCTAATTTTCTTCTGCAATCCATTATGCGTACTAGGCATATTTCCTCGGTTATCATACCCATATCCACAAGTATCGTAAACACCTAGTTCATAGTCTGTGTGAGTTCACTTAGAAGAGAATTAAATAATCATTCCTATTATTGCCTGAAATGCATAAAACAAAAGAACTAATTCTCGAACTGCAACATCAAAATTTGCAAATTTTACAAATCTAGCTAGCTACAAACGCTACCTATTCAGTGTGACTGATCTGGCATGAAGCCGAGAATTGCCGAAACAAACAAATGAAGTTTTCGTTACAAATTCCTTGATTTTTTATTTGTATTTGTTGTCACTTGCTAAATTATCATATCTGATATGATTTCATTGTAAAAAGCATGGTCTAATGAGACAAATTACTTTTCGCAGGTTAAGAGTTTGCTAGAATATTGACCATAGACTGAGATATAACGATGGAGTGAGACACGACGACAGTGAGAAGTGACAACAAAGCGAGAGATATAATATTATCTACAAGATGGATAAGTACAGCGATATGGTCGCAAGCCTGAGACAGTAAGGATATACCGCCAGGCCATTCGCAGTTGAGATATGCGCAAGAGGCCTTGTTTCCAACAACTTAGCATGAAACAACAGGGCGTGAAAGGACACGTGCTAGTACACACTGCACTGATTTGTTTCGAGTGAATTAGTTTTTCCTTATTTCCAGATCTGATGATCTTTTGTGCTTGCTCCGGGAGGGGCGGGGGGGGGGGGGGGGTGTGTGGAGCTGTTACCACTACAGTATATTGTAAAGGAAGACTATAACATATCTAATATACATCTTTATATCCAGGAAGATAACCCGGCCAACAAATGCCTGAGGAAGTCGGATGTGCACATACGCCCATGTTCTCATGGGTCGTATGTGCACATCCGACTTCCTCAGGCATTTGTTGGCCGGGTTATCTTCCTGGATATAAAGATGTATATTAGATATGTTATAGTCTTCCTTTACAATATACTGTAGTGGTAACAGCTCCACACACCCCCCCCCCCCCCCGCCCCTCCCGGAGCAAGCACAAAAGATCATCAGATCTGGAAATAAGGAAAACTAATTCACTCGAAACAAATCAGTGCAGTGTGTACTAGCACGTGTCCTTTCACGCCCTGTTGTTTCATGCTAAGTTGTTGGAAACAAGGCCTCTTGCGCATATCTCAACTGCGAATGGCCTGGCGGTATATCCTTACTGTCTCAGGCTTGCGACCATATCGCTGTACTTATCCATCTTGTAGATAATATTATATCTCTCGCTTTGTTGTCACTTCTCACTGTCGTCGTGTCTCACTCCATCGTTATATCTCAGTCTATGGTCAATATTCTAGCAAACTCTTAACCTGCGAAAAGTAATTTGTCTCATTAGACCATGCTTTTTACAATGAAATCATATCAGATATGATAATTTAGCAAGTGACAACAAATACAAATAAAAATCAAGGAATTTGTAACGAAAACTTCATTTGTTTGTTTCGGCAATTCTCGGCTTCATGCCAGATCAGTCACACTGAATAGGTAGCGTTTGTAGCTAGCTAGATTTGTAAAATTTGCAAATTTTGATGTTGCAGTTCGAGAATTAGTTCTTTTGTTTTATGCATTTCAGGCAATAATAGGAATGATTATTTAATTCTCTTCTAAGTGAACTCACACAGACTATGAACTAGGTGTTTACGATACTTGTGGGATATGGGTATGATAACCGAGGAAATATGCCTAGTACGCATAATGGATTGCAGAAGAAAATTAGGAATAATAATCCTAGCTTGTGCTTCCATTTATTAAAGTTAGTTGTATATGATTCTTCCAAAGTAACATTTAAACAATTAATTTTCCTAACATTATCGAATGGTTTTAGGCATTGTGTGAGTATGTGTGTGTGTGTGTGCGTGCGCATCCTGTCTCATGTGAGGCATACAAAAGCGTAATATTAGTAGAGAAACACTGAAATATGTAAATAACACAAGATGAGAGAGTAGAAGAACAGCAGCACGACTTCTGATGTTGCAGCTAAGTGAAGTTTTGAAATGTTCAAATAATGCAATAGACAATAGTTCCAGAGACACGGCATCAAAACGTACAATTCAACGTTCGTTTTATCGGATTGCGCCTTTTAAGTTCATTTTGTTACATTGTCCAGCAGTAGTTTTCTGCAACGGATCTGCGATGTGACAGCTTGTACGCTGGGAGCGGACAGTCTTTCCCTCACAGACAAACGACGAGCCCCAGGCGCCGAACAAGCGTCGGGCCGTGCTCTGGCATTACCTATGGAGTACGCTATCATCTTCGCTAGCGGCGCCAACAGTTTAAGTTCGCTTGCTCGATCATTCTATGGAATTATAACTTCCATGCCAGATTAGAGGCTCCCTAAACACATTTTATTTTACGTCGAGCTGCACTGTGGTAAACGCTCTCAATGCGACCAGAGGAAAGGCTGTAAAGACACTGAAGATTTCACTAAACGCTTTTAGAATTGATCACGACACTTGGGAGACTACTGCCGTAGACCGAAATTCATGGCATACATCATTACACAAGAGTGTAGTCAATTGTGAAGTAAACAGGACTGCATGAGTTGTGAAAAGAAAAAAGACTGGACAAAAATGCCACAGCAGGAGATCCTCCTCCTCCTGGAAAGTCAAGCATTCTTTGCCCACATTGTCAAAGAACATTTCGAGCCAAAATAGGCCTTACCAGCCTTATTAGAATTCTCGGCTCCAGACTTTCAACCCCATTGAATTAAATGAATGGTCATCATCATTCTTGATGGACAATCCCACCATAT
>JACEFZ010003044.1:0-97912 GCA_014155875.1 Cepaea nemoralis | reverse complement strand
TTTGAGAAAAATCCATGACCGGCCGTATGTCGAAATTTCTCAATTTTGAGCTATCTCATTTTTCCCAACAAAATTGCTCCAATAGGGCAGATTATTATTTTTATGGTCATATCTAGTGTCAGGACATTGTTTTAGACTAATTTTATAGAGATCTGGCAACTTTTATTTTTTGAGAAAAATCCATGACCGGCCGTATGTCGCAATTTCTCAATTTTGAGCTATCTCATTTTTCTCAACAAAATTGCTCCAATAGGGCAGATTATTATTTTTATGGTCAATCTAGTGTCAGGACATTGGTTTAGACTAATTTCCTAGCGATCCAGCAACTTTTATTTTTTTAGAAAAATCCATGACCGGCCGTATGTCGAAATTTATCAATTTTGAGCTATCTCAAATATGAAAACTGAACATATCTACTTACTTCCAGTTCTTGGCCGCAACCTCATTGAGTGTTTCAGCACTGTACACTAACACAACTGTAGGAGTAGATACAAGTTCATGTTGAAAAAAGGAAATTAAAGAGCTCTTTTTAAACAACTTGAAGCAATATGCTGGCCTCACAATTTATAAACCAATACATCAGGAATACAACAATAAACAGAAGATCTTGGTGACAACTGGCAAGATCGCGGGGTAAAGAATAAGAGGAAGGCAAAGAAGTAAATATCTGGTTGGCTTGGCTTTCTAGAAGTGTGTATCAATGTTTGTCCTGGTATCTCTCTATGCCATGTTGCAAGACAGTCCAGAATCTTCTCGCTGCCTTCCTCTCTTTTCCATTCATCTAGCCATCATCATCTCTCCCAATCTTGCCTGGGCGATCCATACTTCTCCACACCCCCAGTCAGTTTAGCTATGTTTCCATGAATAAGTAGGTCAATATCAGCCTATTAAGAAAGGTGTGAGATAGGGATGTGTAATGTCTCCAGATCTTTTTTCCCTGCACAGTGAACGTATTTTCAAAAATGTACAAGATATGAAAAGAATCATCATTGGAGGAAGAAACATCAATAACATAAGATACGCAGATGATACAGTATTCATTGCAGACAATGAGCAGGATCCTCAAAATTTAGTAGATGCAGTTGTTGCACACAGTGAACAACTAAGGTTAGAATTAAATTGTAAGAAGACACAAATTATGGTTGTCACTAGGAAGAACGAAATACCACATTGTAATATACAAGTAAACGGGAATATTCTTAAATAAGTGAATCAAAACAATTATCTCAGAACAGTCATAACATCTGATGGGAGATGCCTTGAAGAGATTAGAACAAGAATCACCATGGCTAAGGTAGCCTTTGTAAGATGAAAATCATACTGAACAATAAAAAAATGTCAATTGCTACGAGAAAAAGCCGTGTTGAGGTGCTACATACAGTGTTGCTATTTTGACACTTTTCGCACCAAATTTGGTACTTTTTCAAGTCATTTGGTGCCAAAATGTTGCAGTTGGTGCGGCCACACAAATTTAGTTAGTGCTTCACAATTTCTTTTTGGTGCTTTTTTGGGGGTGGGTAAAAATTAATTTAAAAATCATTTTTGGGAACACTAAAAAGCTGAATTTGAACTGAAGCGAAGCAGTAATACAATCTTAGTATGTAATTGCACAATATTCAACTAATTTAACTACCTTTAATACGATTTAGCTAAAAGCAAACACCATCTTGCAGACAAGTAAAAAACGTCAATATATTAGCTTGTAATCGAGTTCATAATTTTGTGGTGTCTACATTGTTTCATTTACGCTTATTTTTGTTTCACCATGAGCAAGAAATATTTTCAACATTTCAGAGAACAGTGGCTCAGTGACATGAAATGTCAAAAATGGTTGTTAAAAGTAGAAGGGGATAATACTAAGTGTTTTTGCAAATACTGCAAATGTTCAATGGCAGACAGGTTAAGTGATATTGAGAGGCACAAGAATACAACGAAACATCAGAAAGCCAAACAACCATTCAGTACACAAAGACAAACAACAAATGCATTTGACAAACTGAAAGATGATGTCAAACAAACAGAAGGATGCATGTCTTTGTTCATAGCTGGCCATTGTTCGTTGCGCGTTGTTGACCATGTAGGTGAACTCTGCAAGGTACACTCTGGTGACAGCAAAGGTTGCAAGAACTTTAATATTAGGAGAACTAAATGCTGAGCAGTTATTTCAAATGTACTTGCACCATATTTCACAACAGACTTATTAGCTGATATTGGCAAAAATAAATACAGCTCATTGATTGATGAGATCAATGACATTTCTGAAACTAAGCTACTTAGAGTAGCTATTAGGTACTATTCAAGGACAAGAAAGCAGTTTGTGGTTACTTACTTAGACTTAGTTGAAGTGTTTGACTGCAACGCGCAGACAATATAAATGCGTTAAAAGATTGTTTAAACAAGAATGGACTTGAGTTGCAAAGATTAGTTGCACTCAGCACTGACAATGCATCTGTCATGACAGGTGTAAACAATTGAGTGTATACAAAATTAAAATTCGAAGTTCCTCATCTGGTACTAGTTAGGTGTGTATGTCATTCCCTTCAGCTGGCAGTATCACAGGCTGCAGCTGCTTGTCTGCCCAGGAGTTCATGATTAGAGAAACATATAACTGGTTTTCTCACTCAAGTCTTCGTCAAGCAAAGTACAGGGAGCCTTTAGCTTCAATAAATTATGGACAACATCCGCTGAAGGTTGTTCAATTAAGCCAGACAAGATGGATGTCCATTCAATCTGCCATTGTCAGAATATTGCAGCAGTGGGTCAAGCTCAGAACTCATTTTGATATAGCCAGACTCAACGAGTGCTGTTATACAGCAGAACTTCTACATTCTATGTTTAGCGACATGAAAAACTGTTTCTCTCATACAAGGGGCTTCTCATAAGTCTTTAGCCTGACCATGAAGGAGTAGGCAGAGAAAATTGAAATTTGGCACATGTATAGCTCATTCAATTTGTAATGGACATATGAATTATGAATTTCCCTCCTCAACTGGTTTTCCCGATATGGTGCATGGCACAACACACCCTAGTGACCAGATCTGCACATCCAACGGTTTGTCAGAACAATGGAGAAATCAGACGCCAGGACTGTGATAAAATTCTTGATGTTACAGGGAAAAACACCTACAGAAATACACAGGGAGATGGAGCCAGTGTTTGAGGAAGTCTGTCCTTCGTATGCTTCTGTAAAAAATTGGTGTTTGCAGTTTAAGTGTGGCCGTTCCCAAGTTGCTGATCTGCCAAGATCAGGACGACCGTCCTCAGAGTGCAATGATGCAAATGCTGCAAAAGTGAAGAAAATCATAGACCAGGATAGGAAAATGACAACTGCAGAGATATCGGGTTCAGCAAAACTGAGTAAGAGTACAGTTTTTAGAATTTTACACAACAGACTGAACATGAGAAAAGTGTGTGCCCGCTGGGTCCCGCGCCTGCTGACATGTGAACAGAAACAAACACGGGTTGATTGCTGTGGCCAGTTGCTCAACATGTGGCGGTCGAAAAACATGTTGACGACCATGGTGACGGTAGATGAGACTTGGATTCACCATTATGACCCAGAATCCAAAATTGCCAGCATGCAGTGGAAAACCCCGGGCTCGCCAACACATGTCAAGCCAAGAGCACAAAAATCTGCAAGAAAAGTGATGCTGACTGTTTTTTGGGACGTCAAAGGTGTCATATTGAAAGATTACATGCTTCATGGCAACACGGTTAATGGGCAGTACTATGCAGATCTCCTTATCAAACTAAGAAAGGCTGTGACCAGAAAATGAGGGATAGCGCGTAAGCAAATTCTGCCTTTGTTTCAAGACAACGCGCCCTCCCATAAAGCACGGCTTGTGCTGCAAACTGCCAACGATTTGAATATTGAAATTCTTCCACACCCACCATATTCTCCAGATTTGGCTCCATCAGACTTTTTTCTTTTCCCAAATCTTAAAAAACAGCTGAAAGGAAATCGTTTTGACAGTGGCAAAGATGTCATACTGGCTTGTGATAACTGGTTTAGTTCGAAAAATAGGTTGTTTTATTCTGAAGGTCTTTTCAAGGTCATGCAGAGATGGCAGAAATGCATAAATTCAGGTAGTGGCTACATTGCGAAGGAATAAGCACTGTGCCAAAATTCAATTTTCTCCGCCTACTCCTTCATGGTCAGGCTAAAGACTTATGAGAAGAAAAGAGAAAGAAAAAGAAAAGAGCAGTACATTTAATTAATGGTGAAAAGCTTACTGACAATTCTAACCTACATAAACGTCTTTGGTTACTGCCACTCCACAAACGCCTACTTTTTAATAAGGCCAAACTAATTCACAAAATCCTATTTCAATATGCTCCAAGCTACCTTTGGCCATTGTTTAAATATAATGCAAGACTTAGCGAACGACTAAATATACTTCATGTCCCTAAACCTAGGACAGACTTATATAAAACAAGCTTAGCATACTCTGCCGCTCAGTTGTGGAACAATCTTCCACAAGAAATCAAAGACACCACCAATCATTATACATACATTCGCAACCTGTTTGAACACTACCTCAGTACAGACTACGTTCCCCCATAAACAAAATCACAAAAAGACAATAATAATGGTAACTTATCTCAAACGACAACTAGCCAAAAAACATTCCCATATGTATGGCACGTTACATCCTTCTTAATTATTTATAATTCCCATGTTAAACACTCGAAAGGAGACGAAGCCTTGTTACAAGCCTTTGAGAACAAAGTTTTAAGACGCATCTTTGGACCCATTAGGGATACACAAAGTCGAGAGTGGAAAAGAAGAAGTAACAAAGACATTTATGATCTGTTTAAGTCCCCGCTAATCACTGGTATCATGAAGGCTAATAGACTACAATGGCTGGGGCATATAGAAAGAATGGAAGGCAATAGGGAAACAAAACTTACACTCAGGAAATAAATGACCGTAGACCCCGAGGTCGACCAAGAAGACGTTGTAGAGATAATATACATACAGACCTACAAGCACTTGGAATCAACGACTGGCAAGAGAAGGTCAACCAGAGAGACGAATGGAGACGGATTGTATCTGCAGCAAAGAACCTCAATGGCTCGGAACGCTGAAGAAGAAGAGAATGTTAAACACTGCCTCAGTGAGTCATTTGTTATTGATTATTTTTCATGCGTTTTAATGCTATTGTTCTTTTGTTGTCAAAATTTGCTTCATAAGTGATGTTGAATGAAAGAATGTATGAGAGGAAATAGAGAAGAAGGGCAGAATGTCAGACGGGCCTGCGTGCCCAAATTCTTAACCCTTTGAAAATAAAGACTTTCGTTTGTTCGTTCGTTCCAGGGACCACGCCTCTTCTTCCAGGAACCACACTGCCCATTACTGTTCTCTCCAGGCCACTGTTCAATATAGTCAACCACGTCTCTTCTTCAAGGGACTATGCCTCTTCTTCCTAGGGCCTCTGCCTCTCTTCCCTTGATCTTTCCAGTTGTCATGATGTTCTCCAATGCCTCTCTTCTCATCATATGACCAAAATAAGCTGTTTGCCTCTTTCTTATTGTTATATATAATGTTCTAGTTTCATTAGCCTCTTTCAGGCAGTCGTTAGTTACTCTGGCAGTCCAAGGAATTCGCAACATTCGTCTCAGGAACCACATCTCTGTTGCTTCCAATCTCTTCCTAATTTATTCATTTACATTCCAAGCCATATAGCAAAACAGGTTCTATATAGTGCTTCAGCACTCTCTTCCTTACATTCAATGATAGTGACTTATTGCATAAGATAGTCTTCATTTTCTGAAATGCAGCCTTTGCTTACCCTATTCTGCTCTTAATCTCTGTTGTGCATCTTCCATCTGATGTTATATATGCCCCTAAGTATTTAAAACTATCCACTTACACTGACACAACTACATGAAAAACACTGTATGAGAATATAAATATAACAGTTACTCATATGTTTCCCTGTTGTGAACTGAACACGTGTTTAATGAAATCTGCGTATATGTTTTTTTTCCACTTGCTCGCATTGAACTCAAGCATAGGCCACAACACGCTACTTCCAGTAGCACTGAACTGAATTTTGCGTCCCCTCTGCCGTGTCTCAACCTTATTGTGGTAGAGGGGTTTGAGTGTGTAGACAATGTGTTAGTGTATCGTCAGGGTAAGGATAGAGATCGGGCTGCTATTGAACTACAAACAGAACTCAATTGCATAAGCACTTGGTGTGTTGAAATGGGGCAATGGTCAACCCAACAAAGGCAGTAGTAACATGGTTCCCGGGAAGGTTAACCCGGTCAACAAATGCCCGCAGAAGTCGGATGTGTCGGCCTAACGGCGCAAGAACGCAGCTCTGCTGTAAACAGGCACAACGCAATCACATCCGAAAAAAAACTCCGGATGAACGAAGAAGAAGAAGTAACATGGTTCTCTTTGAATAACCATATTGTCAACACCCCAACGCCAACTTTAAATCTGGGTTCAGAGACTTGGGAAAGAACGCAAGCAATGAATTACCTGGGGATACAATTTGATCGAAGCCTCGCTCATACTGAGCACATAGACCAGGTGATAACAAAAGCCAAGCGGGTTTGACTGCGATCCGGGTGATGGCGGCGACAAACTGTGAGCAGTGCCATCTATGTATTCTTTACGAGGGTCTGGTCCTTTCTGTTTTTGAGTATGCAATGGGCGATCCTGACTCTCAGCCATAAGCAGATGAAAAGGATGGAAAGGATACAGAATGAAGCTATGCGCATTATTCTTGGATGTACAAGAGATACAGCATGCAGGGCGATGCGCTACCTTCTTGATTTTCCAACCAAATTCTGTATAAAAATATATAAATATATATAAATTCCTCTATAAAATACAGAATACAGAAGAAGAATTTTGCGTGTGGATTGACCTGTTATATTACCGGTGTCACTTGCCATCAGGCGAACCCACTCCGACTTCAGAGGTACTTGTAATTTACATCCACAAGTCAAGGGAGAGAAGTCAACATTTTAGTCCAAATGTTCAGTGTAGGAGTTAAACCCACCACCTCAGCATCAGCACATCGGATTTTTAAGAATGAGGGTTCTTATCCATTCGGCCATGGTGACCTCAAATCTGTGTGTATGATTCCAACAAAGAGACTGAAATGAAGGAAATCATTCTGTATACCATCTGACAACACAGTGCAGCTCATTCATCACTAACCAAGATTGAAGAACTTACACAAAGCACAGAAGTGCACGGCCTGCACCATCTGACAGCACAGCGCAGCTCATTCATCACTAACCAAGATGGAAGAACTTACACAAAGCACCGAAGTGCACGGCCTGCACCATGTGACAAGACAGCGCAGCTCATTCATCACTAACCAAGATTGAAGAACTTACACAAAGCACCGAAGTGCACGGCCTGCACCATCTGACAACACAGCACAGCTCATTCATCACTAACCAAGACTGAAGAACTTACACAAAGCACTGAAGTGCACAACCTGCACCATCTGACAACACAGTGTAGCTCATTCATCACTAACCAAGACTGAAGAACTTACACAAAGCACCGAAGTGCACAGCCTGCACCATCTGACAACACAGTGCAGCTCATTCATCACTAACCAAGATTGAAGAACTTACA
This sequence comes from Cepaea nemoralis, assembly GCA_014155875.1. NCBI lineage: Eukaryota > Metazoa > Mollusca > Gastropoda > Stylommatophora > Helicidae > Cepaea > Cepaea nemoralis. The sequence goes on along the minus strand of JACEFZ010003044.1, from coordinate 90,306 downwards.
CAAAGCATCAAAGTGCATGGCCTGCACCATCTGACAACACAGTGTAGCTCATTCATCACTAACCAAGATGGAAGAACTTACACAAAGCACCGAAGTGCATGGCCAGCACCATCTGACAACACAGCGCAGCTCATTCATCACTAACCAAGATTGAAGAACTTACACAAAGCACCGAAGTGCACGGCCTGCACCATCTGACAACACAGCGCAGCTCATTCATCACTAACCAAGATGGAAGAACTTACACAAAGCACCGAAGTGCACAGCCTGCACCATCTGACAACACAGCGCAGCTCATTCATCACTAACCAAGATGGAAGAACTTACACAAAGCATCGAAGTGCACGGCCTGCACCATCTGACAACACAGCGCAGCTCATTCATCACTAACCAAGATTGAAGAACTTACACAAAGCACCGAAGTGCATGGCCTGCACCATCTGACAACACAGCGCAGCTCATTCATCACTAACCAAGATTGAAGAACTTACACAAAGCACCAAAGTGCACAGCCTGCACCATCTGACAACACAGCGCAGCTCATTCATCACTAACCAAGATTGAAGAACTTACACAAAGCACCAAAGTGCACAGCCTGCACCATCTGACAACACAGCGCAGCTCATTCATCACTAACCAAGATTGAAGAACTTACACAAAGCACCGAAGTGCATGGCCTGCACCATCTGACAACACAGTGCAGCTCATTCATCACTAACCAAGATGGAAGAACTTACACAAAGCACCGAAGTGCACGGCCTGCACCATCTGACAACACAGCGCAGCTCATTCATCACTAACCAAGATGGAAGAACTTACACAAAGCACCGAAGTGCACGGCCTGCACCATCTGACAACACAGCGCAGCTCATTCATCACTAACCAAGATTGAAGAACTTACACAAAGCACCGAAGTGCACAGCCTGCAGCATCTGTCGAGTCCTAGTGATGAAGGTCACCAGGAATGTCAGCAAGTGAAAGGCCAGCAATGCAGAAAACCATGGATCTGACCAGTCCACCTACAGACAGGGATCACAGAGTCATTGAATTATTATATAAATTAATATTTAATGTTTGTACACTTCACTGGCCTTCACTGTCAGTTTTTACGTTCAGCCTTTTCGTTCTGCTCCTCTCCCCTCAATGTCCCATACTTTTCAGTGTGCTGTAAACACGCCTCTCTCTTTCCCAGATACAACAGTACTTGTCCACTCCACTCACAACCACAGGGGTGTCCCCTACAGAAAACCATGGGTCTGACCAGTCCACCTACATACATGGATCACAGAATCATTGAATTATATTAACAGTAATTTTTAATTTCTTTTTTTAGCACAATACCAACCAGAATTGCTTAATTTCTGGTGTCTGTCCATCAAGAATGATGATGACCATTCATTTCATCCAGTAGGCTTGAAAGTTTGGAGCCATGAGTTCTAAATTGGCAGGTAAGGCCTATCTTGGCTCAATATGTTCTTTGACAATGTGAGCAAAGATTGCTTGACGTTCCAGGAGGATCTCCTGCAGTGGTTTTTTTTTAACCAGTCTTGTTTTCACAGCTCTTGCAGTCCTGGTTACTTCACAAGTGACTGCACCCTTGCGTAATGATGTACGCCACAAATTTAGGTCTTTGGCAGCAGTCTCCCAATGTTGTGATAAATTCCAAAAGCTTTTAGTGAGATCTTCAGACTGTCTTTAAAATGTTTCCTCTGGACACCTTGGGAGCGTTTACCACAGCGCAGCTCACCATAAAAAATTTGTTTAGGGAGCCTGTGAACTGGCATGAAGGACGACTTGCGTGATGAATTGGATTAAAGTGAGGAAGTATTGCAAAATTTGTCGACCACACTCTCTCGCCTGAGTCCATGTGAATCCAGTGGCAAGACAAGTCAATACGACTGGAGACAAATGCTTATTGCTAAATGCCTCAATTTATACTGTATTCATTTACTGTATTCAATGAACAATAAACGGTTGCTAAGAAATAATGAGACATTAGCAATTAGACGGTTCCAGTCGGTTTTGTGCAAATAAAAAGAGTTTGTGTTAAATTTGAAATTACCATGGGAATAACATTCTAACAATACCTGTGACTGTGTGTTTTAATTGTTTCTTCATAAGTGTTATTAATTTATTCACTTCATCTAATATATAACTGTGCTGTATGCACCTGACGAGATGCAGTGAAATATGGCAGGGCAATAAATCATACACCAGTATCTGTCCGCCGGTCTCCGTGGCAAAGGGCTTACAGATGCGATTCGTAAGCCCGCCTACCCACGTTCGAAACACATCTGCGACCTATTTGGCAGCAGACCACATTGCGCTGGGTTTTAACGAGTTGGTATGGGAGCCGGTCGTTCAGGAAGCAATGGCAAACTACTGAACGTAAAACTTGCCAAGACATCAACAAAAACAGTAAAATGCTGGTGTTGACAGTGATGTCCTATATAAAGGATATGCAACAACAACAAAACAGTACCTGTCCACCCCATTCATGGCCACAGGTGTGTCCCACTGTATGTTATATATCTTTCGCTGAAATTTACCCTTTTTTAAAATATTAGTTACATACATAATTATTTCATTCTTATTGCTTATTTTATTTCATGTGGTTATGGTTCTATAATGTTATGCCTTAATGTTGTCACTTTATTCATAATTGTCATTTCCATGTTTTGATTGTTGTAGTGTGGTTTGTCTCCTGTTGCTTGCTGGTGAAGGCTTGTTGCTGCAATACCATGTTTGTTTTGTTTTTTTATTGTAATTTTGTAAAGTTGATCTCTACGTGTCAAATTCTCCAGTAGTGTACATTTTCACAGCTTTAGGCTTTACTTTACCACTTTACTTTAGCACACTTAAACTCATTTCATTGAAAAATAATGGCAGGGAATGGCCACAGTCTAACGATATGTTGTAACAATGGTGATTTCATAGACTAAAACTAAAGTCTCTAAGGATATTTGGATCCTAGCAGGAGCTACGGAGTTCGTATAACAGTTAATTCAGTTATGCAGTTCGTTAGTTATGAGATTGTTTTGTCTGATTTCTCCTGAACACGTCAATTTGATGTGTAAAAAACAACACTGTTAAGTTTTAAAGTATACAATAAATGATTAAAGGCTATTTTTGCTTTTACTTAACTTTTAAGAAGCCATAAACAATTAAAATATCATTGCACAATTGGTTGATATTTATTACATAATACATATTTATTATTAGCATTGAATGGCTTTTTGATTAAGTGTCCTTCTTACCTACCTTACTCACTTTTAAACCGCGAACCAAGAGAACAGTTCAACAGAATAAAAATCAACACAAAGGGTAAACGCCGTTACAATTACGATACATGACATCCTGTCATGTATATACACAAAATACTAGTATATTCCTTTCCTTTACCATTTCTTTGCTATTTATTCTGGACTGGTAAAACTTACCGTTTCTAGGTACGACCAAATACCCGTGATCTGTGTCGTTTTGATAGGTTCCATTTTGGAAATATATTGTGATTCGTTAACTATAGAAAAAGTTTATATTTTAGATTACATGAACAACTTTACTATACTTAATATAGATAACTGAGATATCCTTCTTTGTAAGCATCGGTGGTCTAGTGGTAGAATACTCGCCTGCCACGCGGGTGACCCGGGTTCGATTCCCGGTCGATGCACATATATTTTTTTTTTCTTTCTCTTCCATCTATTTTATGCTGGTTCTCTTGCGGTACATGAGCGTTTATCATCCATGACAGCTCGTTGCAGTCAACACCAGCATTTTTCAGCTGTTTATGTTCTTGACAGGATTACGCTCAGTAGTTTACCATTGCTTTCTGAGCGACCGGCTCATATACCCCGTAAGTAACTAACGCGACGCGATCCGTTGTCGAATCTCGCGCATTTGTGTTCCTCACGTGGATATACGGGATTAAGGAGAAAGTCGTTAACACCTTGAGCCAGGGAGATAGGGCATAAGCGCTGGTCAGCTATAATAGTGTAATAGAGACTGATTGTTGTTCAAGCCGGGAAGCTGACAACAAGCAGCCCAAAGTACGAAAGACAAACTACAACAAGCTACACCATAAACACTCCTGCATAGCCAAGTCGAAAACTCGAAGGATGAAAGGGGGGTCTCATCTCATCTCATCATGTTCCTCTTGTACCTTGCGGTGTCGAGGTGAAGTATAAACTTCGTGAGAGTGCCCGATTATGGTCTTCATATATCGATATTCCCATGGACTCTGTTATTCCCTCCGTCCAACGTTTACGTGGTCGGCCTCTTCCTCTGTTTCCATCTGGTCTGTACATCATTGCTTGTTGTGGCATGCTGTTGACTGGTAACCTACTTGCATGGCTAAACCATTTGACTTGCTGCTTTCTAATAAAACCTAGTGCTGCTATAACCCCCACTTTAGTCCTGATTCTTCATTTCTGATCTTATCTCTTCTTGATACGTTGAGTATTCTTTTCAGGAATCTCATTTCTGTTGTTATGATTTTTCTGAAAGGATCTTTTTTTTTTTTTTGTTTGCATATCCTTTACAGGTCGCTGACTCTTACCAAAAATTGGATTGGATTGGATTGCTGTACTCCCGGCAAGGATTATTGATCCTCTCATTTGTAACCGGGCTAGCCCTGTTTCCAGGTGAAGTGTTATCTGAGGCAATATCAATATATAAAAGCAAACACACATATACGTACATATATGAACCCAGTCATCGAAAACAAACTAATTTATCTAGGGGTAATGTCAGGGTGTTGGGGGAATCAAGACAGGACATAGAGAGGACAAGGGACAGAATAGAGTCAAGGACTGTAGAGGTAACGATTGACAGGACATGGGTAAAGGCACAGGGATGTCATCAGACAGGACATCAGTAGGACGGTAGAGAGATTAGAGACAGGACATCAGTGGGGACACAGAGATGTCACTGATAGGACACCGACAGGACAAGACCTAGCCAATATAAGGGACATAAGTTCACGGAACACTGTCCTGAACTGACCAGACGGGATCACACCGAACGACCTAACACAACACGGACGGACTAACGTACTACGTGACGGTTGAGACAGCCCGAGTTGTCACGAGGGACACGTGGTCCAGGACCACGAGACGAACTGACCAGTTTGAAAACGTTAGACGGGACTCACACAGTTTAGAAGAAGGATCGTTGTGTGTTCTGGAGTGAGTGTATAGCTTTTGCGAGAGTGCTAGTTGAAGATAGCGAGTAATTGTGTGTAGGGCTTGTGTAATCGGCTGAGTGCTACAAATGTTTGTTAGGCGGCATTGTGTATAGAGTGATTTCACAGCCTTTTTTGTGTAATCATGACAATGATCAGATTCTCCTGAATTAAAATGTATAGAACATACGTATGATGTTTTATTGAGTACGTATGAAGGATTTGAATACCTGCGTGTATGTAAGACGCTGAAATATGTGAAAATAATGCCATAATCAAATTAAAACTAAGACAAATATCAGTGAAATAAGTCAGAATAAAACAATACAACTGTCTGACGTTTCGATAGTCACTGCCTTTGTCAAGAACAAAATCAGTCATAGATATATGAAAATTAATAGAAATTAAATCACAATGTAATAGGAATTTTTACAAGGGAATATGAAGGATGAGTGCGTGACTAATGCTGGAGTGTCAGCAACTCTGCATTTTATTCCTCTCTTTTATGTGGAGTGAGCTCAGCATTCTTCCACATACTTTTCTCAACATTACGTTGTAAAAAACAATACGGTTCAGAGCACATGTAATTATTATATTTGCTTGTTTTCACTGTGTATCATTTATGTGGGCATTTGTTAATTATTTCCTTTTATACACAAATAAAGAGGGTGTTTTTTTAATTCCCAGATTCTGTATGCATTTTGTTACATACTTGTAATTCATCATCACCAGAAATTCGTAGCTGTTGTTGTGACTTTGTTTTTATTGTTGGATGTAGCATCTCTATTCATCTCATCTCATCTTGTTCCTCTTGTACCTTGCAGTGTCGAGGTGAAGCATAAACAGTGGGAGAGTGCCCGTTTATGGGCTTCATTTGTCAAGATTCCCATGGACTCCATTATTCCCTCTGGCCATCATTTACATGGTCAGCCTTTTCTTCTGAATTCATGTTTGTTTTGTTTTGGTTAACCCTCGCTCACTTTGAACTCAAGCATAGTCCATGCACATGTTATAACTTCTACTGCACCAGACTCATTTTTGCGTGTGGATTGACTTTCCCTTTTACCAGTGTCCCTCACCATCAGGCGTACCCACTCCGACTCCTGAGGTACTTGTAATTTACGTCCCCAAGTCAAGGACAAGACGCCAACATTTTGGTTGGACTGACCTGTGTAAGGGTTGACCCTCAGCATCAGTACACCGGAAGTATAAGTGTGAATTCATGTATATGCCATTCAATTCTCCTTGGGCGTTGAGTCGAAGTCTTTTGACAATGAAGTTCCTCAAACCTGTGGAAGAAACATGACAAACATGGGAATCATACCCACCAGTCCACATGTGCTGTGCTAAATCTTGACCTAGTTACATTGTAATATTAGTTAGTTGCGTATACTTTACAAGACATCAATGTCTAGAGTGTTTACAGAACGTCAATGTGGCTTCAGAAAAGAATGAGGAACTGTTGACATGATTTTCGCTGCAAGGCAGCTGCAAGAAAAATGTCAGGAACAGAACTGCGAAATGTTCTCCACTTTCATTGACCTTACCAAGGCTTTTGATACAGTCAGCAGAGAAGGACTGTGGACGATTAAGGCGAAATATGGCTGTTCACGAAAGTTTGTCCAAATAGTGCGGCTATTTTATGATGGTATGCAGGCAAGAATACAGGGAAATGGTGAACTGTGTGGAATGAAGCAAGGATGTGTCCTGGCACCAACACTGTTCAGCCTCATGTTTTCAGCTATGCTGACGAATGCTTTCGAGAACAACGACATTGGAATAGACATCAACTACCGCATGGATGGAAAGTTGTTCAATCTCAGAAGGCTGAAAGCTAAAACCAAAACTAACAGCGACACCGTCAGAGAGCTCCTGTTTGCTGATGATTGCGCTCTATATGCCAACTCAGAGGCAGACATGCAACACAATGTTTCAGCTTTCTCATATGCCTGTGCCAACTTTGGGCTCAATATCAACTTGGAGAAGACTGTAGTTATGTACCAGCCAGCTCCAGGGAATAATCACACCGTGCCGAATATCAAGGTGAATGGTCATAGACTAAGTGTTGTGGACAAATTCACCTATCTTGGCAGCACTGTGTCACAAGCTGCCACAATTGATGACGAAGTGAATGCAAGAATCTCCAAGGCCAGCGCGGCCTTTGGCAGACTGTACAAGAATGAATGGGACAGAAATGGAATAAGCCTGCAAACAAAGCTGAAAGTCTACAAAGCAGTTGTATTATCCACACTGCTTGTGAAACCTGGACTGTTTATCAGCGACACGCTAGGAAATTAAACCACTTCCACACATCTGACTTAGGAACCCACTGAAGATTAAATGGCAAGTCAAGATCCCAGACACTGAAGTCCAAGATAGAGCGTCCATGCCCAGTATTCTACTCTACTAATGAAGAATCAGATTCGCTGGGCTGGTCACTTAACACGCATGCAAGATCATAGGCTCCCTAAACGAATTTTTTTTTACGGCGAGCTGCGTTGTGGTAAACGCTCCCAAGGCGGCCAGAGGAAAAGCTTTAAAGATACTCTGAAAATCTAACTGAAAGCTTTTGGAATTCATCATGACACCTGGGAGACTGCTGCCAGAGACCGAAATTCGTGGCGTATATCATTACGTAAGGGTGCAGTCACTTGTGAGGCAACCAGGATTGCAAGAGCTGTGAAGAAGAAGCTGGACAGAAAAACCACTGCAAGACATCCCCCTCCTGGAACGTCAAGCATTCTTTGATGACATTGTCAAAGAATATTTCGAGCCAAAATAGGCCTTATCAGCCATCTTAGAACTCACGGCTCCATACTTTCAACCCCACTGGATGAAATGAATGATCATCATCATTCTTTATGGACAAAAAACACAGGACATCGCAGTCAACCCCAGCAAATTTTACTGTTTGCGATTTCTTGGCAATTTTACATTCAATAGTTTTGCTCTTGTTTTCTGAGCGACAGGCACTCATACCATTGCATGAATACCTATGTAGAGATGGTATGTTGGTATTGGGCAGGGAGTAAAGACCAAACCAACAATCTATAAAAAGTGACTTACGACCAACAAACAATCTAGGAAAAGTGACTTAGGACTTACCAAAAATCTAGAAAAAGTGACTTACGAGAACGAAATAATCTAGAAAAAGCAATGCACATCCAACAAACAATCCATAAAAAGTGACACACAATCAACCAACAATCTAGAAAAAAAATAACTTACGACCAACAAACAATCTAGAAAAAGTTACTTAGGACCAACCAACAATCTAGAAAAAGTAACGCACAACCAACCAATAATTTAGAAAATGTGACTTACGACCAACAAACAGTCTAGAAAAGTGACACACAACCAGCCAACAATCTAGAAAAAAGTAACACACAATTAACCAACAATCTAGAAAAAGTGAGTTACTACCAACAAACAATAGAGAAAAAAAGCAACACACAACCAACCAATAATCTAAAAAAGTGACGCACAACCAACCAACATTCTAGAAAAGGTGAATTATGACCAACAAACAATCTAGAAAAAGTGACACACAACCAATCTTTATATAGAAAAAAGTAACACACAACCAACCAACAATCTAGACAAAAATGACGTAAAGCCAACCAACAATCTAGAAAAAAGTGAGTTACGACCAAAAAGCAATCGAGAAAAAGTAACGCACAACCAACCAACAATCTAGAAAAAGTGACGCAAAACCAACAACAATCTAGAAAAAGTGAGTTACAACAAACAAACAATCGTGAAAAAGTAACACACAACCAACCAATAATCTAGAAAAAGTAACGCAAAACCAACCAGCAATCTAGAGAATGTGGCACACAACCAGATAATTTTTTTCAATTTAGTCATTGTGCACAATTTCCTACATTGCATGGTTTCCTCTGGAAACAAAATAATTATGTCGCATGCATGTACCACAGACTGCAGCTCATCACTGAAATTGTAGTCTTCCCATCACCTCCTTGAGTGGTCGATACACGTTGTGGTCACTTAGGACCAGTACAGCAAATGTGGAAGACACTCATAAAGTGTATGTAGATTCTTGATGGTTGCAACTATTGCACGGACAGCGTGAGGACCTAGTGTTGTCTTATGGCAACTGGACACCTGTACTGAGAAGTCTGTCATTTGGAGCAGACGTGTCCGTGCAATAGTTTTTAAGTGACAACTCATGCTCACACAACGTGTTACTATACACTTATGGGTCTGTAGTGAGAGGCAAACGGATTGGGTGAGCCATCATTACAAAGGTTAAGATAGATCATCGCGGCTTGGAGAGAATGGTGCTGCAGAGAGTAACCAGAGAATCTGGAAAACACTAAAAATTCCGAGGAAAAGCCAGACTGACACATAATCAGACTGCTAATGGGAGATTTAGTACTGAGACTCTTTGCTGGCTGTTGGAACACGCATGGGAATGTCCTGAGTGTCGCGATGTCCGTTCTTGGCTCAAACTTAACTTAACTCAAGGTTAAGGGATGGTGTCTAAAAGAAGATAGTCTGGCGTATAATATCATGACTCCCAGCGTGAGAATTGACGTTGAGGCTGTAACAGTGGTATTGCGATAACTGGGGAGTAGTACAGAATGACATTTTGCACTTGTGACGGATTCACAAAACATGCTACATAAAATAGAAACTGTAAACATATATCTTCAAACTGGACCTCCATTTGCCGACGAACTTATATTATACGTTTCACACTTTTACTATTAAATTTTGGATAACAAAAGGCTGCTATTCTTTGTACGTCACTGAAGGGGTCGCAATTCTTATAATTTTACTATGAAATCATTAATATATTGGGACATTCATAACATCAAACGACAGAAGCGTGACAGAGATTACAAGCAGAATAGGCTAAACAAATGCTACATTTAAAAAAAAATGAAATGTATATACTGCTGCCAAGAAAGCAGCCTTGAGAAATAAAATTGATTGGTGATAAGTGACCGTCTTTGCTTCTGAAAATATTTCCTTGTACTTATTTTAGGCAGGGTCGACATGATAGCCTAGGTAAATTAACATGTAGTATGTAGATTCGAACACAAAGCTACCAGACCTATGGGTAAGCGTGATGGGCACTGCACTATCGATCGCGGTCCTTAACATATTCTACGACTACTGTTACATTATGTGGCAGGTCATTTGCAGAGCATCAATCTCATCACAGCCTGCGGAAGTCATCATGGCGGAATGGACAAGAACGCGCGTCCTCATATCCGGTATGCTGATGCCGAGGTAAGGGGTTCAACTCCCGTTGGACTAACTTTTTGATTTCTCATCCTTGGCTTGGGGGATGTAATTCACATGTACCGTTGAAGTCGGAGTGGGGTTGCCTGTTGGCGAGGGACACTAGTAATAAGGAAAGCTAATCCACACGCAAAATTAAGTTCAGTGCTACTAGAAGTAGCGTGGACTACACTTGAGTTCAAAGTGCCATGGATTGTAGTTATGCCTTCTTTGAGGCACAATATAAAAAAAACTATCGTCTGTCAGCCGGTCTCCCTGACCTAGGGGTTAACGTCTTTCTCCGTAATCCCGAATATCTACGTGATGAACGTAACCTGCGCGAGAATCGGTAGCGGTTCTCGTCGCGTTGGTAACTTACGGGGTATGTGAGCCGGTCGCCCAGAAAGCAATGGCAAACTATTGAGCGTAATCTTGCAAAGAAATCAACAATCAGCTGAAAGGTGCTAATGTTAACAACGATGTCCTGTGAAGGATATGCGGAAAAACATCGTCTGTCAAGACGGCAAGGTGCCAGTGAGTGAGAGATTTCCCCAAAATGTTATTCTTCATTTCACTTCATATGATATGTAACTCTGCAGTATGCACCTGAAGAGATGCAGCCAAATAGGCAAGGCAATAAACTGTGTAACCTATAGCAATAACTTCTGTGATAGTGAGGCTCATCCTCATTGTATTCCGGATAGGTCCATATTGTTCTGATCTCTTTCTTAACATCTCCGATTAGTCGTTGGATCAACATCACGGCACACGGTTTAACCCATAAGTGCTCCGTTTTCCTCCTAACTCAAACCTGAGTCTGGAGAAACTCAGCTCAATGCACGAACTCCGTTGCATCGGCGAGGTTCCTGAAGTACTTTGGGTAGATTTTTAACTCGAAATTTTGCCCGAGCAGCGCCGTTAGGCTACTCTTTTTCGATTTCCAACTGCCAAGGGATTTTTTTACGTGCGCAACAATGCACACGGGCGTCCGATCTCACTACCCAGAGACCAGGTGAAATTTTATTACTGGAAGTCCAGGTGGATTTTTTAAAGTAAGTCCCGGTCCTCACCGGGGCCTGAACCCGGGACCTCCAGCACTCGAGGCGGACACCATACCTCGAGACCACTCAGCCCCCTCTTAACATCTCCACCAGCGTATATCAACCGATCGTACCAGTTCTGTGTTAGTTTAATCACATGCTTTGTGGTCTTCTGTGGCGGCTCCCTGAACTCTCACCTCCCCCACTCTGGACAAGAAAGCAGATTTCCAAGATTTCCGAAAGTCATCTGTTCGTCCAGCGTCCTTTACTTTAGGGTGTTGACCATGTGACCACCATGTCTGACCGGCCTCGATCACCGCGATGTTCGCCAACCGATTGGTTCACACACTGTATTTCACGCCTGAGTGCTCCTCTACATAGAACAAAGTTAGCTTGACCAATTACTTATTACTGTGATGTACTCAGTGTGACGATTACTCATGTCTTGAGCAATTTCTTGAATCGTCCAGTATGCATGTGTGTGAATACTATACTATTGACTATTGCGTGCTGAACCAACTCACGGCATTGGTTGCGGCCATTGTTTTCATCGCAAGGCTGCTTGTTATTACGGCAAAAGCACCACTTGCTTCCTTGACAAGTTTGCAACTTGAGCTTGCTGAGAATGTCCGCGCGCTTCGCTTGTACCGAACTTCAGTTCGTAAACACCACCGCATCGCCCTCTCGGGGTTTTCGTGTATTAGCACTTTGACCTCTGTGTTTAATGAGGCGGGACCTTGCTCTCTGCTACTTATGTCAAGAGTGATAACGACAGAGATGGTAGCATAGCAGTCTGCTAGTGTTGGTATTCACCCCCTTCCCAAATTTATGTCAGTGGTTTCTATATTTAAATTAAGGAAATACTGTTATAAATATGTGGTCTTTTACAAAAATCGACTTCAGGTTTGTTTCGTTTGTTTTAGGGTATACATTTTATGTAACTCATGTCTGCGACGATAACCTCCGATGATTTCAGCGGGTGAGTACAAATTATCTAGACGACACAAACAATGTCAGAAACACTTAATTATGACCACTTTAACTATTCTTCTTGGCATAGAGCGATCAACATTATGAACTGCATACTGTGTTTGATTAGCTGATGCTGTTTGCATTCAGAATGTGGAACATGTTTACAATCTTTAAGTTTAAGTTTAAGTAAATACTTTTTTAAAAAAAGAGTGTTAAGGGCTACATAGAGCCTGTACTTTTGTATGGATGTGAAACTTGGACAATGAGCAGTCAAGCTGAAAAACATCTGATGGCTGCAGAAATGTGGTTTCTGAGGAAAATGCAAAGAATACCACAGATAGAAAAACCAATGACCAAGTACTACAGACTACAGGAGACAAATGATACTCGTAATAAATTGATTAGAGAAATTAGACGTAGACAGTCAAAACGTTTTGGACATGTTATGAGAAGAAATGGATTGGTGAACTTGGTGACAACTGGCAAGATCGAGGGGAACAGACCAAGAGGAAGACCCAGAGGAAAATACCTGGATGCCTTGGCCACAAGGCATGGATGAGACAGGAACATTGAGCTGATCCACGACTCTGGTGATCGAGTGAAATGGAGAGTCATGACCGCCCACGCTTTCCGGCATAGCACATGCACATGATTGATTGATTGACATACTTTTTTAAATAGTTGAATTAGATGGAAGGTGACAGTTGACAGACAATTATTATTACTATTAGTATTAGCTGAAACGTACTTTAGTAAAATTTTCCCCGTTTTTTAAATAACTGGAATATGCGAAGTTGGATAGCTTTTGAAAAATGCAATCTACGGTATCCCATTCAAGTATCCACGTCAATTCTAATTCTAGACCATGTTAAAATCTGTCTTCTTTTCTGAAAAATTCCCAGTTCATCCTTTCTAGGTTATTATATGTGTTATATGTTTAATAAAACAAATGATCCCAATCTAATATAGGAATGTTAGCTCTAGTGAATCTTTCTTATCATCTCTAGAGCTACCTATCCATAATAAATGGTTTCAGTATCTTAGGCAGATTGCAGCGGGACACATTTTCTGTGTTGTTTTCTTTATAGTTCATATTTCCTGCACTCCAATAAGTACTGAGCTGTATGTATGCGTCGTAACATGATTTACAGGTTTCTTCTTGTACAGTCAAAATGATTGATTGATCTAGGAACCGACATCACAGCATTTGGGGCATTCCCATAGGTGCTCAGTCCCCTTCCTCAGCAGTCAGTGAAGAGTTCTAACACCATTAGTACCAGTAGCAATCTGATTATATGTCCGTCTCGCCTTTCCTCTGAGCGTTGAGCGTTGGCCAGATCCCCTCGTCACTCCTCGCTGCCTCATTCTTGCCAGACCATGATGATCCATTTGCTCCTCCGAGGTGGAGGCAAATCTGTCCGCCTGTTCATTCCCCAGCACACCGGCATGCCCCGAAGAAAAGATCCAGGCGATGCTTGCCACCCGTGACGTCCGAAGCGAAGCAAGCCACTCTGCATGAAGCATACTTGTCCTCACCTTCCTCAGCATGCTTTCTGAGTCAGTTACAATCACGATGTATGTGTGTATCGTATTCTCGATCCAGCGGAAAGCTGCAGTGACCGCCTTCACCTTCATTCTTAAGCTATCATATGTGGTATCATATGCCAGGCTCTCCTGCACCAAACGCCGGCCATTGGCTTTTGCTATGAACCCCCAGGCACTTCTCCTACCTTTCGACACCGACCATCTATGTAGATAATCACATCACCCAAGCGAGCATTATCCTGAATTAGTTGCTGGATTTCCACTTCCGTGGTCCCTGCTGGCCACTCCCTGCACTCCCAGCTCAATGTGATTATAACTCTGCACAAGTCCGACTGCTCCGCTGGCACTCTGACCCACTCCTCTCATCGCCTGATGTTCTCCAAAATGCACACATGTCTGATCGTATCCTCCGCCTGAGCCATCCATGATTTTCTTCTTATCAGTCGCTGACCCTTAACTGCGTCCAGCGCCTTGTGCAAAGGGGTATCTATGCCTGCAGCTACTCTGAAGTATGCTTTCGCCTGTATCACCTTGAGCCTACCTGCAACAGTTGGCAAACCAAGGATGTAATGCATACACACTACTGGGGTATCTCTGGTGCATCCCAGAATAACCTACATAGCTTCATTCTGTATGCGCTCTGACTTCACCAGCTGACTCTTTGAGACAGTGAGCAGTCCTAGTCCATAATCAATCACTGAGAAGATCAAGTGCTGGTACAGTGTGAAAAGCATTCTCTGCTCTGTGTCCATTGCAGCCATAATTTTAAGTGCATTGAGTCCCATTTGAGATCTTGTCACAACCGTCTCCACACAGGCTCCTGTCAAATGTGATTCCCAGATACTTCAGTTTGTTCTCTCTGTTGACATTTCTATCATCTATCGTGAGGCTTGGGACATCAGCACTCACAATCCTGTTGTCCAGAGAGCACTACAAAACAGCCACCTTTTCCGGGTGGATGACAGGACTCATTTCAGTGCACCAGTCAATCACTTTGTCTACTGTGGCCTATAGCTCTTGGGCTGTTTGTACCCTATCTCTCCCATGCCTATATGCAAGAATATCATCTGCAAATGTTAGTATCCTTCCAACCCCTGGTGCTTCTAGGTTTGAAATCTTGCTTGTATACACATTAAAGAGCAGTCCCAGGGTTAACATATGTGGCTCTGAGGTCCATGCACCCAGACGGAGAGCAACCCGACAAGAATACAGGACGGCTGCTATCCAGTTCACCAACCAGGGATTGACCCCCTTCTCCATCAGTGCGGTCATCAAAATATCTTAACTAACTTTATTGTATGCATCCTTGAGATCAAGTGCCGCCTCCATCGTTTCCTGTATACTCTGGAACCCCTCATAAACGTCAAAGGCAAATAATATATAAACGTCAAAGCGTCAATAAATGTCAAAGGTACAGTCAATAAAGCCCATTCAAGTTTTAGTTTCAGCAATTTCCTATGGCATGGAGTTTTAAATTAATCTATTATTGGACAAGGTTTTTGTTTTTGTTTTTTTGTTTTGAGGAATAAATAATTTTTGAGTATATCTTCCCATCATACTTTAATCTCACAATAATGTCTATTCCTCTGTTATACTTTTATAAATCACTGATTTAACACAATCTTTATTTATTTTTTTTTTATTTGTCCCAAAACAGGAATCAGCCATGAGTCTGTAATGTGATAGGGCCATGACATTTTGTACGCATGGAAGCACAGAAGAATAAGTGAGATAATACAGAACCTTGGGAAATTTTATTTTGTTGCTCACAGAGTTGAGTATTTGTTATGTACAATTACAGCAACAAATCTTTATGGAAAACAAGTTCCTATATATTTCATATTTTACCTGATATTTCATTTTTTAAACTGATTTAGTGCCATTGCTGGCTCTGTGGCGAGGGGGTTACGGACACACTTCATCATCCTGCATACCGTGTTTGAAACACAGCTGTGGGAGATTTGGAAGCAGACCGCCTTGCGTTCGTTTTTTAAGAAATGGTATGGGTGCCGGTCATTCAGAAAGCAATGGAAAAATACTGACCATAAACTTGCCCAGGAATCACTAACAGCCAAAAAAATGCTGGGGTTGACTGCTACGTCCCATAAAGGATATGCAACCAACTATTATTTTAAAGTGCTGTTGGATGATTAATCATTTTAAGCGACTTCCCATATCTGCCATGTGCTTATATACAGTAGTTTTCCTTATGCAACTCCCATTAATGGGATGTGAAATACAACATATCTGCTACCATACTAACAATTTTAAAGTCATAACTGTGACACACCACTATTTCCCATTTTCCGCTATCCAATTTTCTTTACTCCAAACCAAATTTTTGTTTGCTCCAAACCTAACTTTTGTTTGGTACTAATTCTGTTAATTTGCATTAGACTGCCCTCTGTTTGAAACATATATAGCTTTGCTATGTTTTAATGAAAAAATAACATGATTTGACATCAGGTAAATAGACAAAGCACAGAGCATAGATTAGATATCAATATTAAAAGAATGAAATCAATGATAATTAACAATGGAAAGGAGAGACCATCAATGAACATTAAGGTAAACAGGAAAATACTAGAACAAGTAGCAAGTTTCTTCTATGTTGGACATGTAATAACAGATAATTATAGTAGTGAAAACAAAACAAACACCAGAGAAAAAAAAGCAAGTTGAGTGATGAGTATAGTACTGCCTTACATATGGGTCACATGGAGTCATCCATCATCATCATCCAGTGCCTTGCCGGCTAGTGTAGGCGATCATGCCCCTCCACAAATTGTGATCTCCGATGGCATGGATCAATTCTGTGTCATGACACATGACTGTCAAGAATTTTCTCGTGCTGTCTTCCTCTATCTCTCTGCCCAAAAATCTTTCAGGTTGTCACAATATGTTCCAGTTTTTGTCATCTCATAATGTGGCCAAAAAATGTTGACTGCTTCTTTCTGATGTTTGTGATAAGTTGATGTTGTGACTTAGCTTCCCTCAAAATGTCTAGATTGCTCATTTTGGCTGTCCAATTACTTTTCATAATTCTTCTATAAAACCACATCTCCAAGGCCTCCAGGGAGTCATTCATTCAGTAGCATGTCCTTTGCAGAACCTCGCTCCCATAACAACCTTCCGGAAAACGTCTCGATCATAAGCAAGATGTCCTGTGTCCGATACACCCATCTGGAGATCATCCGCCACATCCTGCACCCATATTCTCTTTGGCCTTCCTCTTTCTCTCTTCCTAGGCATATACCCCTCCATTATTGTTCTCTCCAAACTTTCATGACATTTCAAGTGACCAAAATATTTCAATTTTCTTTGTTTTATCGTCTTTAATAGCCAACCTTCTTCAATATTCAGCTCTTGAAGTATGGATGCATTTGTTCTTTTCTTTACCCAAGATATTCTTAGAACTCGTCTATAACATTTATATTCAAAGGCATTTATGCGCTGTTCAGCTTGTTTAGTAAGTGTCCATGTCTCACAGGCGTATGTTGCAATGGGAAAGATGCATGTTCTTAAAAATCTAATTTTTGTAGTTCTGTCTGTCCCATTCTATAATTTATTCAGTTGTTTCAGTTTTTGAAGAGCAATTGATAGTCGTCATTTAATTTCTTTCATTGTGTCACTGTTGTTGGTAATCAATGACCCAAGATATTCAAAATTTTCCACCACCTCCAATCTTTCCTCATTAATATATATATTTCTTTCTCCATAGTGGTTTTATCTGTATGCATTATCTTTGTTTTTGCTAGGTTAAGATATAAGTTGTGATTTTCACTATTCAATTGGGTTGAGGCTATTAGGTTTTCTATACCAGTCTGTGTTGTGGATAGCAATACTGTATCATCAGCATACCGACTCCAGGGAGTAGAAGGGTTTAAAGATATAGTTTCACTCTTCTTTTCATTGTAATGAGACAGTAAGGATGGCTGTTATACCACATATCTTCAGCTCCAACGCAGCAATGCAGTTTTCCTATTGAATGTGTTTACTTTTCTTCTCTCCTACTTTCTAACTCATTCTGAACCTCACAACATTTCACATTCTTTGATTTCTATTATGTAACCTGACTTCTGTCATAATTCACCCTATTTCATATTGGGAGTCTCTGACTTAAGCACTGCATATTTAATTTCAGTCTGCTGAATTTTATTTCACATTATTCCACAATATTATGAATTAATTAGTCACCTGCAAGTCCTGGACAATTAGTAAACAAGTGAAAACATCCCTGGAAGATTTAGAGATGTGGTTTTATAGAAGAATGCTGAAAATTCCTTGGACAGCTAAAATAAGCGATCTGGATATTTTAAGCAAGGCTGAGCTGCAATGACAATTTATCACAAACATCAGAAAGAGACAGTCATAATTTTTTTGTCCACATTATGAGAAGACTTTGTGTGTTTGAATTGTTTACGTATCTGACAAAGAGAGTGAAAGAGAGAGTGAGAGTCGCAGTATATGACACAATGTGTATATTAATGGTAATGATACTTTTCAGGCTTATTTCTAGGTATCAGTGATTCATGTAATACCGTCACACATGAAGCACTCACAAAGAATTACTTGCAGACAGATACTAGTCTCATTGCTATTATTTGTGTGCTTACTGGAATTTACAGTTGAAGGTTTGTTATTGGAGTTGTTTTTTTTGTCAAAGCTGTTTTAGCATTATTTATTAATCAGATTGTTTTGTTTCAATTGTTTGGAATGTGGTTGATTATTATTATTTTTAATTGCTATAAATGTTGTTGCTTTTGCTCGCTCACTTTGAACTCAATTGTACTCCATACCCATGCTACTACTTTGAGTGCATTTGATTGATTTTTGTGTGGATTAGCTTTCACTATTACCAGTGTCCCTCACCATCGGGCGAACCCACTCCATCTTAGAGGTAGTGCTACAAATGTTTGTTAGTATCTTAACAGGACCACATATACATAATTGCGAACAAAGTGGTTAACCATATAGTTTTTCCTCTGTGGTACCGAGGCATGGAGGGGAGGCAATGAACACAAACCTATTAATCTGATTGACTGAGCTGAGTAGGCAGGGCTTACATGAAGCCGCTGAGACACACCTGATATGTAATGAGACCAGCGGAGAAAATAGAATATTGTTCAGGACTGCAAGATTGAGAAGCACAGGAGGGATGAGATCAACCCCTATAGTAGCAATGGAGAAAATGGGGAGGATTCAAGCACTGAGAGAGCACAGAGATACAAAAACACTAATACAAGCAGAAGAGTTCCTCAGCTTGTCAGGCCACCCTATGAAGAACCGATTTGAAACCTTAGCCATGGGGTGGTTGAAAAGAAGTAGTTTTATCCACCAGGCGAAACGACTCTGCAGAGAAACCACCGAATTACCCACAGTTGTTATCCCACTGACAACTATTCCAGAGCGAACTCCATGGAAAGATGAGCATAGACTATCATTACAAATCCAGATTAAAGAAAGTGTGAGGAATATTTGACAAGGAAAAACAAAACAGTGTACAGTGCAGAACAGCCACTCTCAGCTTCCTTGATGACGAATACCCACAGAACCCCTGGATCCGAGTCTGCACAGATGGGTCAGCACAAAATGCTGTTTGAAATGGAGGAGCGGGAGTGTACATAGAATACCCAAATCCCCTCTGCTGTGTGTCCACCGTGACGAGGTAGAGGGGCTTGTGCGTCCCAATGACCCCAAGAGCTATGCCGACGGTAGCACAGCTACTGGTAGGGCCACCCATGTCGGACAGGTGAAGGGAGAGAGACCAGACGAAGAGACACACAAACCTGCTGCCTTGTAGGTAGACTGGGGACAGTCAGAGGCTAGGGAAAGCACCCCGAATACATGCTTGTCAAAATCGGATGTACTGAGCCACAGGCTTGACAAAGCAGTGCAACGTAAAACCTGCTGCCTTGTAGGTAGACTGGGGACAGTCAAAGGCTAGGGAAAGCATCCCAAATAAATGCTTGTCGAAATCGGATGTACTGAGCCACAGGCTTGACAAAGCAGTGCAACGTAACTTAATTCATGATGTCACAAATCAAAATTAATCGTTATGGTGCTAATCCCGTGAAGTCCCATCAGGCGGTGATAGTGCCGGGCCCCCTGCCTCGAGGGGGTCCACCCATGACTACTGGTGGTCACCTTCCCCTGTGCTGTGGAGTCAAGGCACAGAGGAGTAGGTTAAGAGCTATTGACCAAATACCCCGGACACTCAACATACTACAGTGGAATGCCGAAGGAGTTTACAAGAAGAAAGACTCCCTAACACAGCGTCTTCATAAAGATAGAATAGATAAGGCATGCATTCAAGAGACACACCTCAACGCCAATCACAAATTCTCAGTCAGAGGATATCAGGCCACACGTTTCGACCGCGAAGGACACAAAGGAGGAGTTCTAATACTTACACGAAATACAATACCTTGCAGCGAAGTATCTGTGATCTCTGACAACCAAACGGAAATTATAGGTGTTGATATAATGATAAAGGACGTGAAAATAAGAATCTACAATCTGTATAGCCCAGCAGATAAGGACCTTACACTCTCAAACATGGAAAATAACTGACACAAACTGCATTATTGTCGGAGACTTTAATAGCCGTTCAGAAAGATGGGGATACCCAGATACTGACAAAAGAGGAGATGAATTGGAGGACTGGGAAATAGACTCAAATCTCCATCTACTCAACAAAGCAGATGACACACCGAGCTTCTACTCCAGAAGATGGCTTACCACTTCTACTCCAGACTTAGCTTTCTGCACAGGAGACATCCTCCACAAAATCGATCGCCATGTGCTGGACCAATTAGCAGGTAGTGACCACAGACCAATCAAGCTTGTAATGAATATGGAGTATGTTCCACAGGAGCAAAAGCCCTTGCCCCGCTGGAATTACAAACGAGCAGATTGGGACAGATTTGCCATACTAACAGACAAATATTGTGAAAACATAAGTACACGATATGGCAACATAAAGCAAATGGTGGAAAGTCTAAACAGAGCGATAATACAGGCAGCCACTGAGTCCATTCCTAGAGGAGCGAGGAAAAATTACAAACCATACTGGACTGAAGAACTACAAAGTTTGGAGGACAAAGTTGAAGATGCCAGGAAGACAGCAGAGAGAGAACAAACAATTGAAGCGAATATCTCTCTCAAAGCCATCTCAGCAAAATATAAAAGAACAGTAAATCAAACAACAAGAGATTGTTGGAGGGAAAAAAACAGAAAACCTGAATTTTGACAGGGATGGAAACAAACTATGGAAACTAGTGAAAGCCATGAACAATGAAGGACCTAGAAACAAACAAATAACAATTAAACAAGGAAATGCCTTGCTTACAGGAAAAAAGGCTGCAAATGCACTAATGGAACACTATGCAAATGCAAACCACATTGATATTACAACCGAACAGAAGAAAGCAATCAAAGACAAACAGATACATCATAGAAATACAGAGACAGCAGCAGAATATATGATGGCAAATCTAACAATGGAAGAAATGGAACAGGCAATGAATACCCTAAAAAAGAAGAAATCACCAGGAAAGGATGGAATCACAAATGAAATGTTAATAGGACTAGGCACCAAGGCAAAGAAGAAACTACTAGCAGTCCTAAATAACAGCTGGAAGAGAGGAATAGTCCCACAGGCATGGAAGGAAGCTATACTAATACCAGTCCCAAAGAAAGGAAAAGACCTGGAAGAACCAAATGGCTATCGACCTATCAGTCTACTTAGCTGTGTAGGAAAATTAATGGAACGCATTATCAATGGCAGGCTAACATGGCATCTGGAAGAAAACAAACTCTTAACACCACACCAAGCAGGATTCAGAAAGTACAGATCCACTGAAGATCAAATAACCTATATAGCTCAGGAAATAGAGGATGCCTTCCAAGAGAAAAAGCACACACTAGCAGTCTGGATAGATTTAGAAAAAGCATTTGATAAAGTATGGAAGGAAGGACTGAAAGTAAAACTGCAAAACATGCATGTTTGTGGGAAAATGTATAAATGGATCAGCCACTACCTTGAGAACAGAACTGCCAGGACAAAAGTACAAGGACAAACAAGCAAAATGATGCTGCTGGAGCAAGGTGTCCCCCAAGGAGGAGTTCTTTCACCAACATTATTCCTAGCATATATAAATGACATCACAGAAAATTTTCCAGCCAGAGTACACACATCCTCCTTTGCAGATGACCTAGCCATATGGACATCTGAAGAATATATTAGTACAGCTAACAGCAGAATACAGCAAGCCTTATTAGCGCTAGAGGACTGGTCAAAATCATGGCTAGTGAAGATAAGTGAGGAGAAAACAACATGCACAGTGTTCTTCCTCTCAAATAAAACTCAGCAACCTAAGCTGGTATTGAATGGAAAAATATTGCGCCATGAAGAAAATCCAAACTATCTAGGAGTCACCTTTGATCGTCGCCTGACATGGAAGACACAGGTTGAGAAAAATCGAACAAGAGCAAGGCAGAGAATGGCAGTCATGAAAAAGCTTGCTGGTACAATGTGGGGAGCAGATGAGAAAGTTCTCAAGAAGTTATATACTGGACGGGTGAGGCCAGTACTGGAATATGGCATTGCAGCTTGGGCAACAGCAGCTAAGTCAAACTTCAACAAAATAAGTAGAGTCCAAAACCAAGGAATGCGAATCATAACTGGAAGCCTGAAGACAACGCCTATTAATGAACTAGAAAAGATCACTTGTTTACAACCAATGCAGGATAGAAGAGATAGCAGAGCCCAGCAACAAGCAGAAAAATTTAGAAGATTGACAGACCACCCTTTGTACAACAGATTTAATGGTTTTGGAAAGGGAAGACTGAAGCAATTTTGTAGAAACTGCAAAACGAAGGATTAGGGCAGATCCCATACTTAACATATCAACAGTCAAGCCCATACACAATGCACACAAGTTCCCAGCTTGGAGACAGCAGCAACTGCCTGAGATGATAGAAAACATTCCTGGTATTGAGAAAAAGAACACTCAGCATGAAACCGAAAGAAGAGAAATAACCCTAAACTACATAAAAGAACATTACCCAAGCAGGAATTGGACCCATGCATATACAGATGGATCAGCCAAAAATTCAATAGAGAATGGAGGAGGAGGAATTCTCCTAAATTTAAAAAATGGAGTGAAAAAAACACATTCAATGGCAACTGGAAAATTTTCAAGTAACTTCAAAGCGGAGGCAGAGGCTCTGAAAACTGCAGCAGAAATGCTCCTGATGGAGGAAAATAAAGAGAAGCAAATAGCTATCTTCACAGATGCAAAGTCAGCTGTCTCAATACTGAACAGCACAGAACTAACTGACCTAAGAGCAGCACTCCATGGTCTATGCCAGAAATCCAAAAAAGTTGTAATACAGTGGATCCCATCACATTGCAGTATACCTGGAAACGAAGAGGCTGACAGACTGGCAAAAGAGGGCGGACGACTACCACAGCCTGACATAGACATAACCTATAATGAGGCAAAGAGGTTGATAAAAAGTACTTATAGAACCAAATGTCCGCACAGGACATAACAGGCTGAAATACCACTTGTTCAATAAACTAAAGATAGGAGATACCGATGAATGTAATTGTAGAACTGGAAAAATGACAGCAAAACATTTGCTGCAGGATTGCCCAACGTATGCAGAACAGAGAAAGATATTTTGGCCCACATCTGCTTCATTTGAGGACAAGCTCTATGGAGATATCAACAAGCTCAAGTTGATCGCAGCTTACTTTAACTACATACAGGTTGACATTTAAAGGTGCATGAAGACCCAGAGGCATGAAATGGAATGTTGCTTGGATAGCAAATCCATTATGTGGAAAGTCCAAATCAAAAGCTCGCTGTGTGGGCTTCATAAAAGGTGGAAAAGTGTCCTGGTGGCACGAAATGGAATATTGCTTGGATAGCAAATCTATTACGTGGAAAGTCTGAATCAAAAGCCCACTGTGTGGACTTCATAAAAGGTGGAAAAGTGTCCTAGTGGCACGAAATGGAATATTGCTTGGATAGCAAATCCATTACATGGAAAGTCCGAATCGAAAGCTCACTGTGTGGATGTCATCTGCAGACTGCATACTTCTGGTTTCCGGAAGAACAGCTTATGGTGAACAGAAGGCCCAATATACGGAAGTGAGGCTAAGCAGCCATGTGCAGGACGTGACGATTCCTTGGGTGAGCCCAGTACCAGAGCGCTATGTATCAGCTCTGCAAGTATGGAAGCCTCCTTGGATGGCGGGGAATGCCCATGGTCTGCCCCTGCCTTCCCTTGAGGGCTGACCAGGATCTTTGGCTGTTCTATATGGACCAGCTGGGATGGGGGATAACACCACAACAGTGAGAGTCAAACGTCCTAAGAAACCCCCGGGAAGGTTAACCCGGTCAACAAATGCCCGCAGAAGTCGGATGTGTCGGCCTAACGGCGCAAGAACGCAGCTCTGCTGTAAACAGGCACAACGCAATCACATCCGAAAAAAAAACTCCGGATGAACGAAGAAGAAGAATACCCAAATAATACTATGGACACGGCCAGAGTTCCAACAGGAAAGTACTGCCATAACTGTGATGCTGAAATTGAGGCAATCAAGATAACAACAGAGAAATTACTAAATACTAACCATGGTACACAACCTGTGGTGCTGTTGACAGATGCAAAATCAGTACTCAAGGCGCTCCTGTCTGGGAAATTGCCAGTACTGAGGACACTACTTTCTGAACTTAGCAGTCAGCATAAGGTCATCATGCAGTGGATACCATCCCACTGTGGAGTACCCGGAAACGACAGAGCTGATCAACTGGCTAAGGAAGGAGCAAAAGAAGAACAGCCTGATGTGCCAATTACATACCACCAAAAGAAAAGAATGATCAAATCAGTCAGAAGGCCACCAAAAGCTGCTCAAGATGACTACCACGTTATGGACAGACCAGAACAAGTCATTATTCTGCGCCTCAGAACAGGACACAATAGATTACGCAACCACATGTATACAAAATTCAAGATTGGTGACTCAGCCATGTGCACATGTGGTTTGGCGTCGCAGACAGCGGAGCACATACTCCAAGACTGCCCAAACTACAACATACCCAGGCTTGCCTTCTGACCTAGAGAGACAACAGTGGAAGATAAACTCTATGGACCGCTGAGTGAACTAAAAAAGACTGTTAGTTTCATACAAGAGACAACATTGCAGTTATAGACATATTTCAAGCGAACAAAAGAAGAAGAGAAGAATCTGAAAAGAATTATGACATGATAAAGAGAAGGCAGAAGTCTGGATCCATGACCCATCTTCTTCATACAAGAAGAACCTCCAGTGGTGGGCCTGTAGTTTTTTGAAAAGAAATAAAGTATTAACAGTACTGGAAAGATGCAAAAAGAACTTGAAAAGATGACACAATTTTGATGAAATGGTTGGTGATCTGTGCTTCACGCAGAGCTAAAATCTAGTGAAACATTCTAAATGGAAAAGCAGGTTTCTTCACTGCTAATTACTGTTTCATACTTCATATGTTGTTAAATTGGTCTGCTTGCCTCCAGGTCAAACTCTTTGCATATTTATTTGAGCAGTAAAAGATCAACTAAAAATCATTGTGTATACTTTTAGCAAGCAAAGCTACTTCATGATGTTGTAGCCTCACAGTCTCTCCAAACACATAATGGGTTAGTGTGACAGTATGGCCTCAGTTGTTGGGAATGAACACAATCCCCGAGGTATCCCTAGCACTCACGTGTAAACTGACCCCAGGGGCTAGACAGGTAGTTACACTATAACTCTGCTAATGACCCCCTTTAAGTGTTATGAGTCTACAAGCCCCTCCCAGATTCTAGATCTCTACCATCTACCCTCTACCTAGGGACAATGAACTCTGAGGCATCATCCGAGACCACACTCAATAACTGTAGAAAAGAACTTGTCAACATAAACAAAGTTTATTCTACCCTAAAGACACAGGAAGGAATTGAACACCCTGATAGAATACAATCTATTTACAATACAGAGGATAGAGTAGAGACAGAATCAGAGATGAGTCCATATTCGTTATCAGGCTGAGAAGCAGATTTGCTGTGTGTGTTCCGTCCAGTCGGTCTGGCACTCCCCGGCTCCCTCCCAGTATGGTTGACTGGAACCTTGGAGACCACTCCGTCCCAAGAGCTCGGATCGGCAATCAATGGAGTTAACCACTCGGACCACAAGCTGACTAGATGAACTTTAACTCAGCAATGTCACTATGAGTCACTGGCTAATGGCACTAAGACAGTTCTCATAATTCAGCCTGGCTGGGAGACCCTCTACCCTGAGGTGTCCCCAGGTAAACAATCTTGGCATCCATAGTTGTAGCAAAAGACAAACTCTATGGTTATGGACTATAATAGCCTACCCCTGGTTGGGTAATGTAAAGTTTCTGCAGCAAGTTAAACACAGTTCCCACTAATGTCTATACACTCTGGCAGATGTCAAAACAGCTGTACAGTCACGATTGACCTGACTTCCTCGGAGTCGAGTCCCACATGATCATCAGGTTTAGTACACAGTGGTGACTGGAACATAATCATGTCACTGTTCGTTGACTCTGCTGACAATTAAGTTCTGTAGCACACATAAGTCTGATAACAATGCGATTGTTCAATGGATCAGTGATGAGCTGAACCTAATGTACCTGTAAAGTCGGTGTAACATTCATACGCCCAACTGGTGTGGGTCTAGTGTTGACCTGGCACTCTTTCAGACGTAGTTACAGCACCTATCGTAGTGCCAACAAGTACTATCTGGTATTTTTGACGTTTAGGAAGCCTTTTTAAAGCACAATGTACCAAACTATCGTCTGTCAAGACGGAAAGGTGCCAATGAGGCGGATGGTAACAACGTCAATGGAACTGATGTGCTCCCAGAGCTGTGACTCTGCCCCACCTTGGCAAGTCTCCCTGGAATGAGCATATCATCATCTTTCCACTGTAGTTCAGTTGTAGATTAACATACACAGGCATGATACCTTCAGGTTGTGGAACAAACCGTATCAG
Organism: Cepaea nemoralis; assembly: GCA_014155875.1. Lineage (NCBI taxonomy): Eukaryota > Metazoa > Mollusca > Gastropoda > Stylommatophora > Helicidae > Cepaea > Cepaea nemoralis. The sequence goes on along the minus strand of JACEFZ010003044.1, from coordinate 63,267 downwards.
AAGTAGTGTTGCATCATGGTTCATAAGCAGACCTCGTGGTTCACCATCAGGCATGATAGTTCACAATCAGACATGGAATGGTTCGTAAACAGTCACTCACCCTTACAGACATACGGTTTCAGAAAACAGGCATCCTAGTTCATCAACAGGCAACACCTGAAAGGAAGAGCGGAGGTGAGAGTATTTGGCACCAACATTGGCTCACATGCATCAAATCACTGAATAAACAGCCTTCAGCAACACTAATTAGTTTTCATCTAATTAGGGCATCATCTCTATATGGATAGAATTGAAGTATGGGTATCAGTCCAATGTCAGATGGCCCATAGAACAGCCCGTCAGAAAGATTGCGTTCCGAGAATGTCGAGTCTGATCATATGTCTCTCTTACCACTATTCTTATGTCTGCTGTGGCTAGAATGAGTAGCTGTAATAGTTCTAGTATTTACCTAGAAACTAAATCTCAAGGAAAGGAGGTCCCTGGACCCATCCCTTACATCGTACATACAATAATGGTTATCATCTTAATTAATACATTAGATAAAGTAATAAGACATTAACACTTATATGTACAGCTTTCCCTTTCGCTAGTGGGATATCCTTCCCACCTTCAAAGGAGGCACTCCAGTTCTGGTCTCTTCCCAAGCGGGTTAGCCTTGGGCCATGACCGAACTTCACGGTTGGCCGGGTTTGCCAGTCATATTCTTAATAAACTTGCATTCAATCCCCATATCCCATTTGTCCCTGTGCCTCATTCAACATCTGTGTGTCCTTCCATACATCCATTACATCAGCACTCACGTACTCATGCCAGTATGAAAAGAACAGGAAAGTAAAGAGAAGAATCTGGAACACATGTTCACATCACGACGGTAACGCAGAGGCATATCGCATTGAACCACTTCGTCGTTCGGTAAATCGCTCATGTAAGTATCGCACTACATTACCTAATATATATGCCACAACAATATCATATATATCTATATATAGCACAAGCATAAGATCACTACTTCACAGAATTACACATTTCCAAGGAATGAAATCACTATTAATTATCACACAATAGCTACATCACTTCATATGGCTTGGCAGTATGTGCTCTGTTTCCATTTCAACTTGGCACTTCACTGTACGAATTCCTCACACTATCAACTTAACTGTCTATTCAAGAGGCCCTACTAACATCAGATACTAACTGACATAAATTAGGTTCACAAAATACTACAGTAAACAGCGCCCTATAATGGTATAGCTAACCTAATATATGCAACTACTTACAATATATAATTCCTGACTATTGAGCACATTTTGCCGCTGTAACGGACTTGTCCCTAAGCCATATGCAAAACTACACAGTTACAACAGTTAGTTATTGTAAACAGTGCGGTACACACCTGTACTATGCCCTACCTTTAAACCGGCTTATCGATCGTCAGCTAATTGCGATTGCAAGAGCATTTGCATATTTAATGAGTTGCCATATGGTCGTGTTTACGCTTAATTACAACGGTAAATTAAGTAAATAGGTAGTTACCTGAACCTTTGACCAGTCCACTAGTCAGTTACTAATACTGTCTGGTGGCCAACTCGCCTCTAGTAATTACAGTAAGCTGAAATTGGCTGTGCGTCCTCTCACACCGAGAGATCGAAAGTGAATGAGCGCCTACTGCCTAATTCCGTCCTACGTGCTACTCAACTCGCACAAAGAAATAGTGCTACCCGTTGTGTCTCAACTTCAGTGAGAAACATGTGTTCTTCGCACTGGAGAATCTATTTTTTCCCTTCATGAGATAATGTTAGTGCACTTTGCAACCTCGGTTATGCAAATCCAGGTGTTTCTAGAACAATCTAGCCAAAGAAACAACCTCGACTTTCCCCAGTCTATTTATAACTGGGGAAGTACCTAATGATGCGCCGTGTTCCTGCGGAACCTCCTACCGCAAAGTACAGATAACTTGCATCATTCTGTGACAGTGAATTGGATTCGGTCATACAAATAGTAGAACCTGTATGCACATTTCACACATTTAAAATCCCTCGACAATATTCTGAATAATCTGCTGCCCCGACGAAATGAGAAAAATAGTATCTGTCTAGATGATGTAAACCTTACACAAATGCATGCCAGACTTGGAAACACACCAGGATTAGGTGCATGAGCAGGTACAATGCAGTCTTCTTGAGAGAGAGAGAGAGCGAATAAGAAGTATTCATCTTTGATTTTTGTCTCAGAATGTTTGATGGCTTGTGGATGCAAAATATGTTCATTGACTTTGCTTTAAATTATTTGAAACAGTGCACATAAAGCCAGTTTTCTCCCATAATCTAGAAGATTATTGTGATACCACCTGACTCTGTTTTATTTGCAACATAGATAAAGCCAGTTTTCTCACTAAAACGAGAAGATTATTGTGTTACCACCTGACTTTATATTATTAGAGATAACACAGATAGAGCCAGTTTTCTTCCATAACCAAGAAGATTATTGTGATACCATCTGACTTTGTATTATTTGAGGCAATATGGATAGAGTCAGTTTTGTCCCATAACCCAGAAGATTATTGTGATACCACCTGAGGTTGTATTATTTTAAACCACATGGATAGAGCCAGTTTTCTCTTACAGCCTAAAAGATCACTACAACAAGACCTGATTTTGTATTATTTGAAACAACATTCATACAGCCAGTATTCTCCCATGATCCAGAAGATTATTGTGATACCACCTGACGTTGTATTATTTGAAACAACACGGATAAAGCCCTTTCCCCCATTATTTTGACACCACTTGAGTTTGTATCCTTTGCAGCAATACACATAAAACCAGTTTTCTCTCATGCCCTAGAAGATTATTTTGACAATTATTTGAAACAATTTAGCTAAAGCTAGTTTTCTGCCATAACCTAGAATATTTGTGACTGTCTGGCTGTGTATTATTTGAAACAACTCAGATACAGCTAGTTTTCCCCCATAATCTAGAAGATTAATGTAATACTACCTGACTCCATTATTTGATACATGGATAGACCTAGTTTACTCACATAACATAGCAGATTAACACACAACTTTATATTATTTTAAACAACATGGATAAAACCACTAATGTTTAGAGTTTTGTTTACAGTTTGCCAAAGAGGCTTTTTCGGGGAACGTTGCCATTACAAGTGTCGTTGTGTATACTTAAATTGCTAGGATGATGGAAATCGCTTCCCAAATGCCAGCTGCTTTGACATGTATTCTGGTCCTGCATGTCAGTACAGTAAGTTCTCTCAAATTGTGGTTTTCAACTTGATTTTTATTAATGTCTTTTGTCTTTATGGTCCATTGGTTTGTGTACATGAGGCAACCTCTCATGTGGTGCTACCACTCAATACAGCATTTCTTCCTCCTATTAGCGGTCTTGGCTTCACTCTTGTGCCAGTAGCCACATGTGGAGGGGCTGATTCGGCCACGAGTAAGACACGGGCCTCGATGACCGTCAACCTGTAGAACGAGTAGCCATGTGGTTTTCCTGGCCTTGAGTGGCACATCTGACACTCCCCACCTCCATTCACGCGGGTCTGTTTAACACTGCATGTCTGTGCGGTGTTATTATCAATTTGAGATGCCTACAGCTAATTGCCTCCCTTCAGCCACTCCTTGGGACCGGCATGCTTATTAGCTTGACGTATCAAGGATCATTCTCGGGGAGAAGGCGCTGATCCGTCTAGCCATGTTGTCCGAGGTCTTATCCACTTCACTTGTTTTGAGTCTGCCAGTCCGTCAGATTTTAATTGCCCTTAGGCCACTTTGTGTGGCCGGCCTTCAATCTGCTTTCACACAACATTCAGTCTGCGTGGTCGGCTGGACTCAGCATGTTTACAGCCCCAGACCGATCTGCATGCTAGTTCACGCCTGAGTGGGTACTTATCAAACAGACAGTGCAAGCCTTGTATTCTGCTGGTGAATACTCCAGGTGTAAAATTGAAGTGTTCCCACGTCTGGTTAGTGTCACATTCCATTCCCCACATAGCCAGTAGACTGATGAATCATACATTTACTTGCCGGCTTTGCAAGCTTACGTCAAGGCTAGATAGCCTTAGAGCAGCATGATTAAATCATTCATATGTTTGTTTCTCTAAGTGGTACCTCAGATGTTGAAGCACGTGAAATTATTATGGGATGTAAATGAGGCGTTCCGCAGCAGAGCTCCCACATAAAAAAAAGTTTCTGAATGAATACTTTTCTCAAAGCTCGCTTTAACATCCCAGAATAATGCCTAAGCACTTTCCGTTCTACATCTGCCTAAAGGCTTCCAATATTCCTTTTGGCAGTGGCTTGTCTGGTGTCTGCACACAGACATCCAATGTCCCTCATCCCAGGATACTTTGGATAGATCCTTGTCCCTGGTTTGAAGCCAGGATTCTGTGCAACCGCTCAGTAAATTCCAGTAATCCACAGGAGGTTGTCTCCATCCGGGGAAGTTTACAATCAATGGGATTCTTCTGCGCCTTTGAGCGACTGTCTTAGTCCACTCCCTCACTTGGTTTAACCATTTCAGCCGATGGGTTGCCAGTAGTGAAATCTTGCAAAAGCTGATCATAGTGAAGTTGGTCTCCGTGATTCTCCTCCATCCTTTATAGGTCTATAACTGATCCATCAATTTCCTCCTTTTAAAAGGAATAATGTCAAACATGTCTCCATGATGTAAGTTCAACTGGCAGTTTACCTTTTTCTGAGTCGGGCGTAACAAACTTACTTCCTCGATGCTGCGGTTTCTTCCCGTGATAAAGCATTAACGGGCTCAGTCTCTCTGCATTAGTCTCTTTTGAAATCCGTGCTAGAAATTGGTAATTTACTGTGCCAAGTTGTCTCACCTTGAGAGATAACATAGTTACTCAAGGACGATAAAGTGGTGTTACTTTGGAATAAAGTGTCAACAAATAGCTGATCTACTCCTATAAAATTGATCTGACTAAAGGGTAGATGTAGTCCTAAGAGTGTTGGTCCAAAACCATGCTGGACTTCTGTTACTTCAGGTTCCTTTAGCTGGATTCCCTGATAACTTCAGCAATTGAGATGATAGGGGTTTCTTCCTCCATCTTGTGCAAAGAATTTTCTTCTTTAGCAACTACAGACAATGATGTCTGCACCATATCAGAGTCCATATTCTGGCTTATGACAATTCCCTATGTTTCCTGAGCCTCCGAACTGGTATACTCCGAGATAACAACTGGAAATGTTTCCTTGTCTGGATTTTCCTCTCTGGCAGTGCTTTCCTGAGCTAAGCCCAGTTGAGGTAAATTCTGTGGTGGGTTTTTATCCAAGCAATCCATCACATTAGGTAAATCATTTGAACTGAAGTCTGGTGTCTTTTCCTGAGCTGCAGCCTCAAAGATTACAAAGGGTTCCGGGTCATCCTTATTCCCTATCTCAGTCAGATTTAATTCCACTTCTTTCCCTCCAGCGCTGAAGGAAATACAAGTGTTGGTTACCTCTCCATCTCTGACCTCTTTAAAAGATGTCCTCAGGTCCTCTTCCTCTTGAGTTTCACCCCTCGCTGAGGCCAAATGAGATTCCTGAGAGTCTTTTTCTGGCCAACCAGTTAATCCTCTAATCTTGTGGTGCAAAAATTTGTCCTCTAGGTAACTGTTTATGCGCCAGTTATCTGAACTGACAACTAGTGATTCTTCCTGCATTGCGGTATTGAAGATCCCCTGGGTTTCTGATTCTTCGTTCCTCCCTAGTTCAGTCAGATGTAATTCCTTGTCCACTACCTCTTGTTCTGTGGTGGTAGGTAAAGATGTCCCTTCCGTACTGGTTGGTTGCTCATCCAAATTTACTGCCTTCTTTTCTGCTAGAGAGGTTAGTATCTCCACATATTTAAGAGTCATCTCATCCACAAGACTATTCTTTATTCTTGCTATTTTCTTTCTTCATACACATCCCTTAGACGAAACTGTTCTTCTATCTCTTTCATGTACAGTCCTGAATCTTTCATCCTCTGTACATCTTCCATATGCCGTTTCTTTCTTAACTCTTCTCTGTCACGCTGCCATATTATTATTATTTGTGCTTTGAGCGTTACTCTCAACCTAGGACTTTGTGAATCCCAGCTTGTCATTTCTGTCTGTATAAATTCCTCTAATCTGATGCCTGAGTATCCTCATGATATACCTCATCTCCTGGTATCTTCTATAGCCTGGGATCGCGAATTCATCTTTACTAATAGTTATCTTCAGTCAAGCGACTGTGTATAAATCACACTCAGAGCTAAGCTAGATAGAATAAGAGTGGTACTCTTGACAGCAGATAACAAAATTGGTAGTGTTTAGCCTCAGCGGTGAAAGAAAACTGAAAGTAATATTCAAGTATCTGGCGATAGTAGTGAAGATAGAGTGAGATATGTAATGCACAGTAATCAATAATAATATTCAACTAATTAAACATTAAAATGCACTGCATACATGTCATAATGAGAAAAGCATAGAATAGCATAAAATGGCAAACAGGCCAGTTAAATCATCAAACACATCAATGTAGATAAGATTAGAGTGCTCAATTATCACTAAATGATGAATGATAACACTGAATTATAAGAGTTAGCAACAATTATCACTAAAATGATAGATGATAGTAGTTTTCTCATACGTTATCGGTTATAAACTTTTGAAAAGCTATATTTGTATTCTGTAACTTCCTCAACTAAAATTAGCTACTCTGATATTAGACTAATTTGATGATTGAAGATTACAAGAGTTAACTTTTAAAAATTGTATGTCTAGGTTCTAGTACCGGATTCTACTGAAAATGAGAAGTGCGAATTCAAATACCGGGCTAGAAGCCCAATTATCAGAAGAGGGGGCGCGCCACTGCCACTAGTTGAATGTATTATAGACTGGTGAGCAACCCCAAATAGTCAGAAATTGACTAGGGACAAAATCTGTATGGCTGAACTACAGATTAAGCCCATAAATATAAAGAGTACAGCTTACAAGTGGCTCGTAACAAAATGAAATTAGCTGACCTTAATATTCGCCAGGGATTGGGAAGGAGAAGGTTAGCTGAGTTAGATTTAAATCTACAAATTGACTACTAGCCCAGTGCAGGTTTTTCTCTCCTGACTGTTCCCTTCCTGGTGTCTAAGTAATCCCCCACCAATGTTCACACACAAGTGTGTGCTGTCTTGAATGTGATCATGTGTTTATGTATATTATGTGTGTCAATAGATGAGAGAGTGCAGTATTGTATGTCATCATATGTTTGTGTACATTATGTGTGCCAAGAGATGAGAAAGTGCAGTCTTGTATCTGATCATGTGTTTATCTGTTTGTGGAGAGATGAAAGTGTCTTGTATATAATCGTGTATTAATGTTTATGTGTGTAAAGAGATGAGAGTGCAGTCTTGTATGTGATCATGTGTTTATGTTTATGTGTGTAAAGAGATGAGATTACAGTCTTGTATGTGATCATGCACAATTGGAAAAATAACAGATAACTTAGTTTAAAACTTCTTTTTCTTCTGCGCTCATCCGGAGTTTTTTCCGGACGTGATTGCATTGTGCCTCTTTACAGCAGAGCTGCGTTCTTGCGCCGTTAGGCCGACACATCCAACTTCTGTGGGCATTTGTTGACCGGGTTAACCTTCCCAGACTTAATTTAAAACAAACTACAACATTTATTGTCTATCATTAGTCATGGATGATTCTCATGATGATGATGGTGAATTTATATAAGGTTATACAATGTGACCATTACATATAGATAGTGATAACAAACAGTACATAACTTCAATGTTACTTCTCTCCTATCAGGATCTGTGGTCCAGATAAGCTAAGCAGCTATGGTCAAATCTCCACCTATGTTCAGATCAGCACACCTTTATGGTCAGATCTCCCCACAGCTGGACGGTGTTCAGAACAGTAATGTTCTGTCCTATCTCCCCTAGTTATCACCGCACGGGAAACAGGGCTCCTGTTGAGGGCTTGAAAGAGAACATAAGAATGTGTACATCAGTACAATCCTAATTAATACATTCATTCTGTCACCCCCCTATACAATGACCAGTCTGGCCAAGTCTCTCTTCCAGCTGTACTGCATTCACTCTCCTCTATATCTCTATCCTGCCGTTTAGTTTGGGAAGGACTTTTCCTGTCTAACAAGCCTGTGGTTATCACAATTCCTGCCATCCCTTCTAATGTCCGTCATGATGAATGAAGTGTCCTAAGTTCATGTCGCTAATACAGACTGACATGTAGTTCCTCACGGCTGCTCCATCCAATGTTGGTTTAGCAGATCACAGGGTCGGTAATGGTATCATAATAGTCCCTCATCTCCGGGCTTACATGCCGTGACCATCCTCAGTGAAAGGCTTCCGTGAGTTACCGTGGATGCTCGTCCACAACACACTGAAACAATTAAGCACAATATACCCTATACCAATTGTGGGTAATGTCTGTACCATTACACCTCTGCTCAAACACAATCAATAGGCAAAGTGCCAATGCGCACAGCGCATAAGCACGCACTAGTGTAACACCCAATAACTCCTAGTGAGTACATTACATCAAATACACATAAAATATATTAATTCAAACTAGACATATAATGTTATTCCTACAAATGGCATAACAATGAGTTTGTATACATACAAATGAGACATATAAACCGGTCTCATTGGAGTAACCATATAACACATAAATGTATCCAACTTAAACGTTAGACATATGAAGATATTCCAAATTAATTCGTGTGAATGCAAAACATAGTAATATAATTATCTACAGCAACTAAGAAACATAGTTTCCATAGAAGTAACAGACATCTGACATGATAAACAAAAGTCAAAAGTATATCCAGAACCTAGCCAAAGTCTGCCTTGCAAAAGGTTTCTACTTGTATAGCAAGAGTAACACTTCTAGCAATATCTTCTTCTTCTGCGTTCATCCGGAGTTTTTTTTTTCCGGATGTGATTGCGTTGTGCCTGTTTACAGCAGAGCTGCGTTCTTGCGCCGTTAGGCCGACACATCCGACTTCTGCGGGCATTTGTTGACCGGGTTAACCTTCTCGGGGGTTTCTTAGGACGTTTGACTCTCACTGTTGTGGTGTTATCCCCCATCCCAGCTGGCCCATATAGAACAGCCAAAGATCCTGGTCAGCCCTCAAGGGAAGGCAGGGGCAGACCATGGGCATTCCCCGCCATCCAAGGAGGCTTCCATACTTGCAGAGCCGATACACAGCGCTCTGGTACTGGGCTCACCCAAGGAATCATCACGTCCTGCACATGGCTGCTTAGCCTCACTTCCGTATATTGGGCCTTCCGTTCACCATAGGCTGTTCTTCCGGAAACCAGAAGTATATAGTCTGCAGATGACATCCACACAGTGAGCTTTCGATTCGGACTTTCCATGTAATGGATTTTCTATACAAGCAATATTCCATTTCGTGCCACTAGGACACTTTTCCACCTTTTATGAAGCCCACACAGCGAGCTTTTGACTTCTAGCAATATGATATATAAACATTAAATGAGGGATATGAGTACTCATTGAGATAGGCTATCACAAGCCGACTGAAGAAGGCTCCAGGAGTTTACAGGCTATCGCTAATATTCCTAGAGAAGTCTAAACAGCATCAGAATCAGACGTATGAATACAGAGATCGTCCTACCTGTTCAATTCACTGAATGTATCTAAATTGACCCGATCTAGGCTAGCATACATATACCAAGTCCTGTAGACACTCTTATCCATTCTGGCGATGGGTCAGTAGCCATGTGGTTTTCCTGGCCTTGAGTGGCACGTCTGACACTCCCCATCTCCATTCACATGGGTCCGTTTAACACTGCATGTCTGTGCGGTGTTGTGACATATATGTCATCATCTCGCAGTCTTTTCCAGCAGACGTTGCTAGGACACGCTATCTGAAGAGTAGAGGCTATTAAAAAGCCCGACGGGAGAATTAACGAAACGAAATTTCGTTTCGTTTTAAGACAATTGATTGGCCGCGCCCCAGAAACACAGGCTTAATCTAGACAAAGGCTTGGTAGACAAAGCGGTCTGGTCAATCGCCATGTTTCTCCAATGTTAGCGGGTGACCCATTGTTAATGGGTTAATTTAAAGCCCACTTATTCTCTGCGTTTTAGGCGCTAGAGATGGCGGTGGAGTATTGGCACTAGTCACCAGGCTTGGCACTGGATTTATAGTCAACTTGTTTGGATTTAGAGGCAGGAAACTGGGATATCAGCCTCCTCTAATATTCTACAAAGAGTGCTGGTTACTGCTACTCACCCTGAACCTGAATGTCAATGCCTGGATACGTAACGGATTTTGAATATGCTGAAGTGGATTCCCTACCTCTGGGAACTTACAGACGGTGTTAAACGTTGCAATGTCTGCAAAGACATGAGGCATGCCTGGCCTAGATGGATACAGAGTATAACCTCTTCTAAAAGTCACCGCCTAATTCCACATTCAACTGTCATATTCCAGAGGCTCATGGATAGTCTGGAATTCACCATCATTTACCAGTATGGATTTACCAACTGATTGTGTGAACTCCCAGCTTCCTTTGAATCTTCTCATCCATCATATCCCAGACATGGATAATCAAGCACATTACCAACTCCCGTCAATCAAGTCGTATATTCAGCTGAAGAAAGAATAACCTACATCTTAACCCAGAGAAAGGGGCTGGAATATTCATGCCCCATTCAAGTTAGTTCTGTCAGGAAATTCTAATGGATTATGTGATGTCACTCCTCATCCAAAGAGATACTGAAAGTGTTTGTGCCTGATCCTGATCGAATCAATCACATGGACTCCTGTGTGTCACGCCACGCCAGAATGCTTCAGACTTATTTATACCTGTCTGTTATATCACCCTGGAACGCTCCTAGCCCAGTGACTTAGCAACTGTGACTTGAGAGATTACAGTATATCCACATTGGATTCATATGGATTACTCCTACATGTTTTTCGCGATGGATATATGATCCAGAAGTAAAAGTTCTGGGTGTGGGTGTGTGCAATCCCCAATTTTCTAAATAGTGGATATATGCAAAGCAGCTGTTTTCCTGGATTATAGAGAGTGTGATTATGGCCAGACTTTTTCTAGTGGATATTGAAGGAGAGGGAGTCATCATCAGCCCATAGGATATTTCTAGAGACAGATTAGATAGATTTTCTTTATCTAGTTCTTTGTATGGATTATTTACTCTGTTTTGTGTTTGACACAGGTATTTGATGTGAACCTTTTTGGGGGATTTTTGGGGACTTTGGTTTTGGTTGTATACTTTGTGTGCATTGCCTGAAATATGATAATTTTTCATGTCCATGTCACCATATTGTAGCCAACAGGGTTTTCCAGAACCCAAATGTTTCCACAATACAATTGTTTGTTTGTTTGGTTTAACCAAGCCTTGAAGTTACTTCATTGTTAACCTGGTGTTCCAAAACTGATGTTTATAGTCCAGTTATTGTTACTGTTATGTGATACAGTGAGTTAGTGTACTGTTTTTGTCTAACAATGGCTGTTTTCCTCTGTCATGTAATCCAGTTGTTGCGTCTAACATTGGTTGTTGTCCCTCTGTTGTATAATACTGTGGATGTGCATGACAGTGGATACTTGTTATTGTTTATATATATGTGGGAGATTAAATGTGGGGCGGGGCACTTACACATAGACACACCCTCTGGGTAGAGTGATTAGTACTCGGGTGTTTGTGGTAGAACTTCCCGGATCTCCCAGCCTTCTATGGGAAACATTTCTTCTATGTTAGTGTTGAACTTGCACCCTTTTCTGCCTTGTTCAATACTTGGGGGTTACGAGCCAATATATTAATTCCTATAGAGGGCGTGTTTGGGTTTTAGACCCCATTCATACTGAATACCCCTAGCGAAACCTGTCCTTATTCTAATTTATTATATTTACCACCCTACAAGTGGGGGTTCGTCGCGGAATTTTGAACCCTTACCCCATGCCATGAGTGTGGGCGTTGCCCAGAAAATTTGTACCCATGTCTACCTCTCAAGTTGAGACTTTACAACTAATTGGTGGCTGGTGTTCACAAGTATGGGCTTAGACACAAGTGTTATGAACCTATGGTGTCTTAATCACAAGTATTGTTTGTTGTGTTTCAACTAATGTTCACAGGTGATGTCTTTATTCTAGAAATAGAAACCTGTGTTAATGTTTGTATATGAGAATGGTTAACTCATGTATTTTGTATCCTTTTGGTGGGAGACCTTTTCCTTGTATAGGACCTCATAAAAGAAGGTCTCTGGGATGGTTAACCCATATATGATTATTTCTGGTAGGATGTCAGGAATTCTTGATTGATTTTGTGTGATGTTGATGTTAGATGTTATTGTTACTCTGGGATGTTCTTGATTAGTATATTTTGGTAGTATGATAAATATATTACTGTACTATATGTCCTCATTTTTGCATAGACCCACATATGAATCCTGGGCTGTTTAACTATGTTGTCATATATTGCCATTTTATTTTGTGCATGCTCTGTTTGTTGGGGTCATGTACTATTGAAACTTACCCAAAGCAACAGAGAAATCCATAAAAATTTTTAATGGCTGAGACAGATAGGATATAGCACCCCAAAATTTTTTTTTAAAGAATTCAGTAAAGATATCTTTATTTAAGTGGGACACTACATGCATAAATGAGATTTTAGAACATCAGGGGAAAATAACAATAACCAATTAAGTTGACTTAATGTTAGGGCCAATACTCCACCTGCAATTTTATCCGACATGTATAATGGAAGGAGTATGAATATTGTGTAAATTGCAGTATTCGTAGCCGCCAAGCGGGAAACCGTGGATTTTATATTTCACCCCATACGCATATACATGTTCGGAAATACTGAAAGTAGATAGATTGACACTGATAATTCCTATAAGGACATAAAGACGCCTATTCAACGCTTTCAGTTTAAGGGTCTGGTATTCATAACAGATCTTTTATTGTCCATGTGTCAGAAATGGCACTGGTCAATTTTATTATTCAGTTATTGTAACTCTGTAGTGAACAAGGATCCATTTACTATGTGAGAGACAGCAGTTGAATTACAGGGCCCCTTTGACAAGCTAGTCCCTCTGGCATTACCAGTGACAGAGAAGCATACGTCGTTGTGTGATTGGCGAAAGAAGGATATGGTCTCGACCGTAAATTTACCCTGTTGTTTTTTATTGGGATGTCATAGGAAGTTAAGAGCTACCGGAAGAAACCTGTAAGTATCTCAAAATTTTGATGTCAGAAAACAGGAATTGGTCCTCATCTGCGACATTCCCAATTTTATTCTCATCAGAGAATTAGTAACAGGCTCGGGCAGCCTTAGCTCCCATTTTGCATGTTGCTTGTACTGACTTGAAAGACTAGGGACAGCTTGCTAGTGTCACATTATGTTCTTAAAGTCAGGATATTTCTCCAAAACATCAAACTATTTTGGTGCTCTAGGAGATAGCCCTATTTATAAAACTATTAAATTATGGTTGTTGTTGACGTACCTCTCGACAGATGAAGAGTAGGACGCCTTATTCTTATTTTTATTCATAGACCATGCTAGATTGGGCTATAGCAAGGACTATACTTTTCAAGCACTTGGAAGCCATTGGCTGAGAGTTGCTTGACTTTTTACTAGTTTAGTATTTCTTCTAGGGAGTCTAACTAGTAATATATTTCAGTTCAGAAGGAAAAGCTTTCAAACTCTTCCAGTTTCAACAGATTCATTGTTCTCCGTATTGATCGGTTACGAACAGACCTGGAGAGAAACTTAAAGGTGCCCTGATTTTTTTATCTTGAGGAAGTTAACTCAGGAAACACCAGAAAAGAGGGATATATTTATACCTGTGGCTTTCATTGCTTACAAGTAAGGTAACCCATCAGTAAACTGGGAGTGTACCGACAACTCGGTTGTTCGGATGACTATTACAGGGACCACCTACGGCTTTAAATTTATCTATGAACTGAATATAATGTGGATGGTGATACAGCTATGTGCAATGTTATTACATCTACTTAACGGTGCTTGGGTGGAAATTGTCTACAACATATTTGGAGGCAGATGACGATCAATCTACGACAATCGACGCAGAATGCTCGCTATTTTCACCAGGAAAGCAACGTATACGTGTTGGAGGGGAGAGAATAAATGACGGTAACTCATTCTAGTCAGTATAAAGTGCGGATGGACTTATAAACGAGCCAGGACTTTTCGTAGATTTGGCCTCAAAGCAAATGAACCTACACCTGTGCTAGTTATACTTACCCAGTTCAGTATGCCACTATGACTGATTTGAAGGAAGAGATCCTGCTGTTAGCATATTTTAAGGATGATATTCTTATTGCTAATGAAACGGTTGTCGAAGCTTTATATCTTCGTTCAAACGTCGAGAAATTGGTTCGATTGCAGTGGAACCAATACCTCATATAGAGATCTCAACGTCCACTCATATTTCAATGGAATGCTGACAACAGTGGAGAGAGTTACCCTTCTTCAAGCGAAGCTAGATGAATCTTCAATGTTATGGCCAGTTGTCTTGGCAAGTAGAAACATGAATGTGGCAGGGAGAGATTATTCTACAATAGTGATTAAATGTAAAGCATAATTGGAGGACCTGGAAGACCAAATGCATCAGATTAAGAAGGTGGAAGACTGTGGATGAATGTAGCAGCTCTTCCTATGGGATAGACCTGTCTAGGTGGGAGACTTGTGACATATATGTCATCATCTCGCAGTCTTTTCCAGCAGACGTTGCTAGGACACGCTATCTGAAGAGTAGAGGCTATTAAAAAGCCCGACGGGAGAATTAACGAAACGAAATTTCGTTTCGTTTTAAGACAATTGATTGGCTGCGCCCCAGAAACACAGGCTTAATCTAGACAAAGGCTTGGTAGACAAAGCGGTCTGGTCAATCGCCATGTTTCTCCAATGTTAGCGGGTGACCCATTGTTAATGGGTTAATTTAAAGCCCACTTATTCTCTGCGTTTTAGGCGCTAGAGATGGCGGTGGAGTATTGGCACTAGTCACCAGGCTTGGCACTGGATTTATAGTCAACTTGTTTGGATTTAGAGGCAGGAAACTGGGATATCAGCCTCCTCTAATATTCTACAAAGAGTGCTGGTTACTGCTACTCACCCTGAACCTGAATGTCAATGCCTGGATACGTAACGGATTTTGAATATGCTGAAGTGGATTCCCTACCTCTGGGAACTTACAGACGGTGTTAAACATTGCAATGTCTGCAAAGACATGAGGCATGCCTGGCCTAGATGGATACAGAGTATAACCTCTTCTAAAAGTCACCGCCTAATTCCACATTCAACTGTCATATTCCAGAGGCTCATGGATAGTCTGGAATTCACCATCATTTACCAGTATGGATTTACCAACTGATTGTGTGAACTCCCAGCTTCCTTTGAATCTTCTCATCCATCATATCCCAGACATGGATAATCAAGCACATTACCAACTCCCGTCAATCAAGTTCGTATATTCAGCTGAAGAAAGAATAACCTACATCTTAACCCAGAGAAAGGGGCTGGAATATTCATGCCCCATTCAAGTTAGTTCTGTCAGGAAATTCTAATGGATTATGTGATGTCACTCCTCATCCAAAGAGATACTGAAAGTGTTTGTGCCTGATCCTGATCGAATCAATCACATGGACTCCTGTGTGTCACGCCACGCCAGAATGCTTCAGACTTATTTATACCTGTCTGTTATATCACCCTGGAACGCTCCTAGCCCAGTGACTTAGCAACTGTGACTTGAGAGATTACAGTATATCCACATTGGATTCATATGGATTACTCCTACATGTTTTTCGCGATGGATATATGATCCAGAAGTAAAAGTTCTGGGTGTGGGTGTGTGCAATCCCCAATTTTCTAAATAGTGGATATATGCAAAGCAGCTGTTTTCCTGGATTATAGAGAGTGTGATTATGGCCAGACTTTTTCTAGTGGATATTGAAGGAGAGGGAGTCATCATCAGCCCATAGGATATTTCTAGAGACAGATTAGATAGATTTTCTTTATCTAGTTCTTTGTATGGATTATTTACTCTGTTTTGTGTTTGACACAGGTATTTGATGTGAACCTTTTTGGGGGATTTTTGGGGACTTTGGTTTTGGTTGTATACTTTGTGTGCATTGCCTGAAATATGATAATTTTTCATGTCCATGTCACCATATTGTAGCCAACAGGGTTTTCCAGAACCCAAATGTTTCCACAATACAATTGTTTGTTTGTTTGGTTTAACCAAGCCTTGAAGTTACTTCATTGTTAACCTAGTGTTCCAAAACTGATGTTTATAGTCCAGTTATTGTTACTGTTATGTGATACAGTGAGTTAGTGTACTGTTTTTGTCTAACAATGGCTGTTTTCCTCTGTCATGTAATCCAGTTGTTGCGTCTAACATTGGTTGTTGTCCCTCTGTTGTATAATACTGTGGATGTGCATGACAGTGGATACTTTTTATTGTTTATATATATGTGGGAGATTAAATGTGGGGCGGGGCACTTACACATAGACACACCCTCTGGGTAGAGTGATTAGTACTCGGGTGTTTGTGGTAGAACTTCCCGGATCTCCCAGCCTTCTATGGGAAACATTTCTTCTATGTTAGTGTTGAACTTGCACCCTTTTCTGCCTTGTTCAATACTTGGGGGTTACGAGCCAATATATTAATTCCTATAGAGGGCGTGTTTGGGTTTTAGACCCCATTCATACTGAATACCCCTAGCGAAACCTGTCCTTATTCTAATTTATTATATTTACCACCCTACAGGTGTTATTATCAATTTGACACGCCTACAGCTAATTGCCTCCCTTCGACCGATCCTTGGGACCAGCATGTTTATTAGCTTGACGTAACAAAGATCATTCTCGGCGAGAAGGCGCTGATCCGTCTAGCCATGTTGTCCGAGATCTTATCCACTTCACCTGTATTGAGTCTGCCAGTCTGTCTGGTTTTAATTGTCCTTAGGCCACTCTGTGTGGCCGGCCTTCAGTCTGCTTTCACACATCATTCAGTCTTCGTGGTTGGCTGGACTTGGCATGTTTACAGCCCCAGACCGACCTGTATACTAGTTCACGCCTGATTGGGTTCTTATCAAACAAAAAGGGGAAGCCTTGTATTCTGCTGGTGAATACTCCAGGTGTAAAAATGAAGTGTTCCCACATCTGGTCAGTGTCACATTCCATTCCCCACATAGCCAGCAGACTGATGAATCATACATTTACTTGCCGGCTTTGCAAGCTTACATCAAGGCTAGATAGCCTTAGAGCAGCGTGATTAAATCATTCTTATGTTTGTTTCTCTAAGTGGTACCTCAGATGTTGAAGCACGTGAAATTATTATGGGATGTAAATGTGGCATTCCACGACAGTCATCCCCTCGAAAGGTTAGATTGATAAATACTTTGAGTTTAGGGACTGGTTTCGTTTGCTTTTGGTTTGGGCTGTCCGCAGCGGCCCTTTATAAATCCTGTGGAGTACCCTTGTCTTATATTTCACTGATTCATAACTTGTAACATGATTTGTTTTCCATCTGTGTTTCAGCTTGCCCTGCCAATTGTAAAACCACAACTGGATGTAACGCAAGTACCCACATCTGTGACGATTGTCAAGACGGTTACTATGGTCCATTATGTCGGCGTGTGTGCTCTACGAATTGCATGGTCAATAGATGTGATAGGATAACTGGACACTGTGCAAGTTGCAAGGCAGGATATTATGATCGCACCTGTTCCAACCAATGCCCTGATGGGTGTTTAAACTCTGCTTGCAGTTCCACAGGAGCCTGTTTCCAGTGCAAACCTGGCAAGTTTGGAGATCAAATTTGTCCACCTTCACGTATGTTGAAATAAATCTTGGTTTTTCTACTTCATGGTTTCTGAGTGTTGAAAACTGGAGTATCCTGGTAAATAAACAGCAGATTAACTGATCAAGTGCCATGGGATGATTAATCGTATTAAGCGACTTCCTTTATCTGCCACAGGCTTATATATAACAAATATTTTGTCATTGCAAAATGTTTCAATTAAAATATAAATAAAGCAGTTGTCCCTAAGCAACCTACTTTAATTTGATATACAATACAACATGTCTGCCACCATATTAACAATGTTTAGGCCATAACCATGACACACCCATACTACCATTTTCCGTCATCCAATTATTTTTGGTCCAAACCTACTTTTTGCTTGGTACTAAATCCGTTAGTTGATCCAAATAGTTCAGTTCAGCACAGATGAGCATGATTACATTCCAGACATGTCCACGCATGCTCAGATGTCTGTAATCCTTGTGTGCATGTTTGTTGTTTATTGATGAACTTGCTTGTGTGCTTAGTTTCACCACTCTGTTCTGGACACTGATCTTCAGTCATGGGTCTTTAATTCTAACTACCAACGTTGATTCCTTCAGTTGAAAATCCTCACTTCTGTCCAGTTCTCTAAGGGCATTTGTCTCTCTGTTATAGTTGGCTGAGTAATCCAACATATCTGCACCTTCATTGCCCGAACACCCACATGTTCTAGTGGGAAGATGAATGTAACTGTCCTAATATTTGATCGCCACAGTAATTTAATCCATTTCCAGCGGCGTAAATCTGCCTACATTTTCTAAACAGTTGCCAGATAGGAATTAATGTTAATTCTTTAACAGAAAGGGTTGGTCTGGTGTGGTTGTGTGACAGTTTGTGTACTGAAGATGGCAGCATTTGTTTTTATTACAAGGATGCAGTAGGCAGTGGGACATACAGCTGGTCACTCCATTTCATAAGTGGGTAATCTAAGACTTTAGAGGTTCCAGACACAGAGAATATCAATAGCTGTTGTAACTGCTTCTGTCCCATGCAGTTATTATAACTCTCAAGATTGTAATTTTAATGGAGTTGGTTAATGGTACAGCTCTCTGGGACAACACTAGAAACGTAACACTTGTCGAAGCATTATCCTGACTGCACCATATAGGTACTGCGATTTCCACCTTAATAAATCCATCAGTGTAGAGAGTGTAGCCTTGAGTGTGATCATGTGTTTATCTGTATGTGGAGACATGAGAGAGTATAGTCTTAAATGTGATCATGTGTTTATGTATATTATGTGTGTTAAGAGATGCGAGAGTGCAGTCTTTAATGTGATCATGTGTTTATGTATATTATGTAGACCAGGTGATAACAAAGGCCAAGCGGGGTTTGGCAGCGATGCGGGTGATGGCGGCAGCAAACTGTGAGCAGCGCCATCTATGTCTTCTGTACGAGGGGCTGGTCATGTCTGTTTTGGAGTATGCAAGGGCAATCCTGACTCTCAGCCATAAGCAGATAGAAAGGATGGAAAGGATACAGAATGAAGCTATGCGCATTATTCTTGGATGTACAAGAGATACAGCATGCAGGGCGATGCGCTACCTTCTTGATTTTCCAACCAATGAAGAGAGAATACAGGTTTGCAGGGCACGCGCCTACCTCAGAATTAACGCAAACACACAACATCCACTGCATAGTGAAATTAGGATGGTGAAGGGCAGCAGGTTAAAAAGAGGACGGTCGTGGATGGGTCAAGCCGAAGACATTCTTCAACAGGTGTGTTCACTTGAGGACTTAGAACCTGGCGAGGAGTGGGTGCAAGTGCCAACAGACTTCTGCACATCCTTTTCAGTTTGCATCCAACTAGATAGAAAATGCAGACAAGAAAATCCGGCTGCTGTTGAGGCTGAAGTACAAGCGTTGATTTTCGAGAATTCGCTAGACGGTGACGCGGTCATCTACACAGATGGGTCGGTTGTCCGACATGTGAGAAGCTCATGGGCCTTTACAGCTCGGGCCGGAGGGAGAATTGTGAAGGAGGACTCTGGTGCTTTCACTGAAACCACAAGTAGCCTGACCATGGAAGTCATGGCAGTAAGTAAAGCAATAACATGGCTCGAGACACAGACATTCACTAGGGCTTGTTTCCTTAGCGACTCAATGAACATGATCAAGAGGATAGAGGAGGGGTCGATCCGAAGAGAATGGTTGCTGCCTCTGAAGCGGTCTCGGCTGGCAAAGATTAGTTTCATCTTCGTGCCAGGGCATGCGGGAGTACAAGGAAATGAGCGGGCTGACAAGCTCGCAGGTGAGGCTACCGTGGAGGGCGGACGCGCCATGGACCAGGCTGACATTCTGAATGCTCTACGAGAAGTGAGACTTTTGCGAGAACCAAGTGATGACTGTGAATCTACAACAATGGCCAGACTGCGAGAGCAGCAAATTAAAAGAGGGATGGCCAAACAAGAACACTACACAGGACGCCAAAGAAGATTGATAAACCAACACAGAACTGGCATAGTTAGCCGCTACACGCTGCGGGATTTGCTGAGGAGGGGATCCGAGCACTTATGGACTGAATGGTTCGATGTGCAACGAGGATGATCTGTCGACTAACTAACTAACTAACTATATTATGTGTGTTAAGATATGAGAGAGTGCAGTCTTTAATGTGATCATGTGTTTATGTATACTATGTGTGTTAAGATATGAGAGAGTACAGTCTTTAATGTGATCATATGTTTATGTATATTATGTGTGTTAAGATATGAGAGAGTGCAGTCTTTAATGTGATCATGTGTTTATGTATATTATGTGTGTTAAGATATGAGAGAGTGCAGTCTTTAATGTGATCATGTGTTTATGTATATTATGTGTGTTAAGATATGAGAGAGTGCAGTCTTTAATGTGATCATATGTTTATGTATATTATGTGTGTTAAGAGATGCGAGAGTGCAGTCTTTAATGTGATCATGTGTTTATGTATATTATGTGTGTTAAGATATGAGAGAGTGCAGTCTTTAATGTGATCATATGTTTATGTATATTATGTGTGTTAAGAGATGCGAGAGTGCAGTCTTTAATGTGATCATGTGTTTATGTATATTATGTGTGTTAAGATATGAGAGAGTGCAGTCTTTAATGTGATCATATGTTTATGTATATTATGTGTGTTAAGTATGAGAGAGTGCAGTCTTTAATGTGATCATGTGTTTATGTATATTATGTGTGTTAACCCTGTACAGGGCAGACGCTTGTCCATTGTTTAGCCCTGAACAGGCAAGATTTTTTCAGGTTCGGTAAAATTTCGGGTTGTGTTAGTAAAAACATCACAGATAAGGTGTTAGTCAACTGATTTTAGTTAAATAAACAACACAATGAAGGGAAAAGCATGCAGAATATGTTACTCATGTGATTCTTGTCGGTAATCCAGATATGAACACAAATATTTACGAAATACAGCATATTGTTTGTGATTTTCCATCATATATACAGCAATTTACAAACACATTTTCAGAATCATAATCACTTTCTTTAAAGTCCGACTCACGACTGCTAATGCAAAGTAACGCTTTTCACTGATATCTAGCTGCGATTAATAGTCAACTTCGTGTCCTTTAATGTCATTTAAATTGAACCTAGCGAAATCTCGGCTATCACTTGAAGAATCGCCGAAATCCATTTTGAAAAACTTAAGCGTAAAAATCCAGAAAACTATCAAAAAAAGTCTGTAAAAGTCTGTTCAAATTCATAGTAGGTGCTTAAAAATGGCGGCCACGTTATCAAGCTTTCGGTGAAAGCGAAAGTAGCCATCGGAAGTATCGTAAGACGATCTGCTCGTTTAAGCAATCGGCCGCAAATGGACGTTTTGCCCTGTAAAGGGTTAAGATATGAGAGAGTGCAGTCTTTAATGTGATCATGTGTTTATGTACATTATGTGTGTCAAGAGATGAGAGAGTGCAGTATTGTATGTGATCATGTGTTTGTTTATGTGTGTAAAGAGATGAGAGTGCAGTCTTGTATCTGATCATGTGTTTGTTTATGTGTGTAAAGAGATGAGAGTGCAGTCTTGTATCTGATCATGTGTTTATGTGTGTAAAGAGATGAGAGTGCAGTCTTCTATGTGTGTAAAGAGATGAGAGTGCAGTCTTGTATGTAATCATGTGTTTATGTTTATGTGTGTAAAGAGATGAGAGAGTGCAGTCTTGTATGTGATCATGTGTTTATGTTTATTCATGTGTGTTGAGATAGTCTGTAAAGCCATGAAATTTAATGAAACAGAAAGAACAATTCACTCTGTTTCTCTTTATTCCCCCATTGGGACAGAACCCATCAACTAACTCATGCCGGACTGTCCTATCTTTTGCCATCTCCCTCAGCTTCTTCCATGTTCTTCCTGTATTACTCATCTGTTTTTAATTCTCTTCTCCATGTATTTATTGGCCGGCTTCGTGGCTTAGAGGTTATGACTTTTCTCTGTAATCTCGTATACTCTCGTCTGTAACGTGATGACGGTGAGAATGAGCAGTGGTTTGAATCGCATTGGTAACTTACAGGGTATGTGAGCCGGCCGCTCAGAAAGCAATGGCAGACTACTGAGCATAATCTTGCCAAGAGGTCAACATACAGCTGAAAGATGCTGGTGTTGACAGCAAAGTCCTGTAAAGGATATGCCAAAAAACAAAACAAAATATCTCCATGTATTTAGTCTCCCACTATTTTGTTCACTCTGGGGGTGTCAGTAAAGGCAGTGTCTAGTTCTACTATTCACAGGTTTTCTCATTAGAGGTCCTATCCAGTGCTAGCATTAATTACTCCCCTCTAGATTCACTCACCTTGAACTCCTCGTTGATAATTTGGTTATACCATTTTAGTTCCACTGTTCAGCACAGGCAGCAAATAATGAATGTTTGTAGTGTGCTGATTATTTTGTTAGTCATTTTCCTTGTTTCTGATCCATACAGTCTTGCAAATTTAACATTGGAGTTAAATATTCATACCATTTTAGTTCCACTGTTCTGCACAGGCAATAAATAATGAATGTTTGTAGTGTGCTGATTATTTTGTTAGTCATTTTCCTTGTTTCTGATCCATACAGTCTTGCAAATTTAACATTGGAGTTAAATATTCATACCATTTTAGTTCCACTGTTCTGCGCAGGCACCAAGTAATGAATGTTTATAGTGTCCTGATTATTCTTTTACTTGATCTGTGTTTCTGAGCCATACAGTAGTACTTATTTAACATTAAAGGTAAATATTCTAAGTTTAGTGCGAAAGTTTAATTTCTTTTGACTTCCACATTTCCTACTGCTGTGAACATTCTATTTTCATTTTGTATTCTTATTTTAATCTCTTTATCTGTTCCCCCATTTGTATCTACATTTTACCTAAATTGGTGTATGATTCCGCCTCTAGAAGTTAGGTTTCACTAAGGGAGATCTGATTATTTGCTTGGTTTGATCTCATTATCTTTGTCTTTCTCCTATGAATTTTGGACCCGATTGTTGTGACCTTCTATCAAGAGTGTCTGGTTTATCTGGCATTTGATTTCATGACAGGAGGGTAATGTCATTGACAAAGTCCAAATCTTTAAGGTACTTTGTCAGGGTCCATTGCATTTCATCTCTGGAAGTAGTTAATTGTAGTCTTCACAATCCAGTCTCTAGTCAGTTTTTAAAAAAATAGTGAGAAAAGGTATCTCTATCGCGCTCTTGATTTCATTTCAGAGGTTTCTTTTAGTTTTCTTTCATGAAGAACTCATATATTTATATGTTGTCCTTATTAACTTAATGATTTTCTGTGCGATCCCATAGTGCCACATCAACATTCAAAGGGAATCCCCATTAATACCGACAAAGGCTTTTTACAATCCACAAATCCAATATAAGATGGCAAATGCTATTTAGTACTTTGCTGTATGATTATGCCTAATGTGACTACCTGGTCAATGCTGGTTGGTTTGGTCAGAATCCTGCTTGCTTATCCCTGAGTTGTTTGTCAGCGACATCTCTTGATCTCTCCAGAATGATCCTGCTTAGTATTTTCCCAAAACCTGACAATATTATTATTCCTCTATAGTTTTCACACCTGAAGGTTCCTTTCTAAAGCAACTTCACCAGATATTCTTCTGTCCAGGCTGCTGGTATTTCTTCAATTTCCCAGAGTCTGCTAAATAATTTGTGCAGCAATTCAGTTGGGATGTCTATTAGCTTTAACTGCTTTTGCTGGGATACCATCTAGACTAGCAGCTTTCCCATCCTCTGGGGATTTGATAGCTTTTCTAATTTCTTCTTTTGATGGGTCTCACAGTTGATATCCTGCTCCACGTCTGCTGGCTGGATATGAGGTAAGCTATATGCGGCTGGTCTTTTTTAAAAAAAATAACTGCTCAGACATGTATTTATGCTTTTGGATCTGTAAGGATATGTCTTTAACAAAGTTTCATGTCTTTAGTGTTTTATAGTAAGATGTCAAGGGATCATTGCAGTTTAATGTTTCTGTGTATTTGCAGTATGTCCAACAACTTTCTTGTCCTGTCGCCAAAATTGCCCTGCTGGTTGCCTCAATCAAATATGTAATGCAGTGAGTGGTGACTGTGTGTCTTGTGCTCCTGGATATAGTGGCGCTACCTGCATACCAAATGGTGAGTATGTGTTTGATGCGTTGATTTGATTCAGTCAGGTGTACCATCCATCCATCATGTGCCATGCCGGTAAGCGTGGGCGGTCATGTTCTGCCATCTCACTCGATCACCAGAGTCGTGGATCAGCTCCGTGTTTCTGTCTCGACCATGCCACAAGGCCAAGCCATCCAGGTACTTGCTTCTAGGTCTTCCCCTTGGTCTGTTCCCCTCGATCTTACCAGTTGTCACCAAATTCTCCAATCCATTTCTTCTCATAACATGCCCAAAAAATTTTGACTGTCTACGTCTAATTTCTCTAATCAATTTACGATCTTCATTTGTTTCTTGAAGGACTTGTTCATTGGTCTTTCTGGCTGTCCATGGTATTCTTTGCATTTTCCTCAGAAACCACTCTCTACAGCCATCAGATGTTTTTCAGTCCTGACTGCTCATTGTCCACGCTTCACATCCATATAAAAGTACAGGTTCAATGTAGCATCTCAACACTCTTTTTCTCGTTTCAATTGACATCAGGTGTACAGCGTTGTTCTAATGTTTATTGAATGAATTTCTGTTGAGTAGTTGACATTCCAGCAGAATTTACCACTAGAATCAGGTAAGTTATTCTTCTTTATAATTGATGTTAGCAGTAGTAGCAGCGGTCGCAGCATTAGCACTCCATAATTGCTTAGTAGTAGTAGTAGTAATAGTTGTAGAAGTAGTGGTAGTCATACGGTTCCAATTTCATAGCAATTGGTCACCCCCATAATTGCTCTGTTCCTGTGCAGCGAAAACCACACAAAATGCTCATCATTGCCCAATGTAAACTCGTGAAGGAAACAAGCCATCCTTAACATATGAATGCAGATCAGTCTCAAAGAAGACCTCTGTTCGAGTAAACCCCTACAGTCTGTACATGACTACATGTATTATCGCACAAGGCACTTGCTAGCTAAAGTGTTGGCAGTTAGCCGTCCGCTATTTTTTAAAATATACACTTCACAGCAAACGTGGGCACAAACAAAAAACATTTCAAAAGAAATTTACAGCTCAGTGTCTGACCCAGCACTCAACTCAGTAAGTCAGCAATACAACCTGATCCTGCTAGTCCAAACGTGGGGAAAATGCACTAACAAACTGTTCCAGGAGACAATCAGCTCTTCATGGTCTTATCGGCCTGCCTGCCTAATTAAATTAATTTTGCATTTAATACCCAATTGTGGTTTGCTAGGCTTGCCACTGTGACAGGAAGAATGTCACAAAATTGATCCCATCCAGCTCACAAGCCAGAGTTTTATTAGCCAGCTCACAAGCCAGAGTTTTATTAACCAGCTCACAAGCCAGAGTTTTATTAGCCTGATATCTTGCAGCCTCAGTTTCCCTGTGCGCACTTCTTGATGGTAGGGTCATCATGGATATCCTGATGGTGGTTGACATGTGACTAATTTTTATATACTGTCTCCTCCTTTGAAGAGTTAGCCAAACCACTACACTTTACTAACAACACCAAGTCAAATGGTTTGGTCATGTAAGAGTGTCCTCACAAGACAGTGCCCCATGGAGAACTCCAAGCTCTTAAACATAACAGACACTAATCAAGAGGTATCTATCATACATGAGGATTGATATAAAATCTCAAGTTTTACCATATATGAAGCACATACCTGATTTCTCTCAGGGTGTCTCTTCTTAACCAGAAGCTGAAGGACAAAACGGATGGAGAAGTAGTAGTTTACCATAAACTTTTTATTATGTGAACTCTCACTTTTTTATGAATTCTTCACCACTAATGGTAAGTTACTGTTATGATTAGTTTTAAAACTGGCAGACCAGTAAATCGGTTCACCTGCTTACATTTTGTGATGGGTCTCAACAGATGAAACCACTTATGAAAACTGGCAGACCAGTAAATCGGTTCACCTGCTTACATTTTGTGATGGGTCTCAACAGATGAAACCACTTATGAAGGCTCACCACTACCACAACCACCACCGCCGCCGCCACAGCTCTGTGTTCTTGTCCTGACCATGCCACGTGGTCAAGCCATCCAGATATTTACTTCTCTGCCTTCCCTTTGTTCTTTTCCCCTCAGACTTGTCAGTTGTCACCAAGTTCTCTAGATTATTTCTTGTCATAACATGCCCCAAAACTTGACTCTCTATGTCTAATTTCTCTAATCAGTTTATGGTTTTCATTTGCCTCTTGTAGGACTTGCTCATTGGTTTTTCTGTCTGTTTATGATATTCTTTGCATTTTCCTCAAAAACTACATTTCCACAGCCATTAGATATCTTTCAGCTTATCTGCTCATCGTCCATGATTCACAACTGTACAAAAGTACAGGTTCTTTGTAGCACTTCAACACTCTTTTTTTTTTTCTTGTCACAGTTTCATCTTTTTATTGGTCAATATGTTTTCCATTTTGCAAAAGGCTACTTTTGCCATATTGATTCATGTTCTAATCTATTCAAGGCACCTCCCATAGGTTATTATGACTATTCCGAGATAGTTATACCGATTCATTTGGTTAAGAATATTCTAAGTGTAATCTTTACAAATTTTCTCATCTTTATACATATAAATTGACCCTGCTGTGATTCTGTGCTGTAAAGTTTGTCAGTGCCTATCCTTATCATGAACATGTGGTGGACTCTTGTTTATCATCAATCAGGTGATGTCTCCACAATGAAGGTTGGCTGCAATGGATCTCCAACACTGTCTGTCTCTCACCTTGACTGTACATTCTGTCAGGCTGATGTTCATCCATCTCTTGATGTTATCTTTCCACTTGCATCATTGTCTAACTTGCTCGCTTGCTTTCAGCCTTGCCCTCCAGTATGGTTTTTAAAATAGTAGCCAAAATATTTCACTTGCCTCTTTATTTATTTCATTAACTGTCTTTTCATTCCCAGGCTTTCTAGAACTTCTGTATTTGATTGTTTTTGTTTCCATGAAATCCCCAGGAAGGTTAACCCGGTCAACAAATACCCACAGAAGTCGGATGTGTCGGCCTAACGGCGCAAGAATGCAGCTCTGCTGTAAACAGGCACAACGCAATCACATCCGGAAAAAAACTCCGGATGAACGCAGAAGAAGAAGAAGAAGTTTCCATGAAATACGACATATTCTTCTGTATATCCACATCTCCAGGGCCCCTATTCAGCTTTTTAATTGCTTGTTCAGTGTCCAGGCTTCCGCACCATATAGTAGTGTTGAATATATATAACATTTGACAATTCTCATTTTTAATGCTGAACGTAAACTTGCCAAGAGATCACAACAGTAAAAAAATGCTGGTGTTGACTGCAATATCCTGTAAAGGATATGCAACTAACTAATCTCTCTAGATGTTAATACTGATTTCATGCTACTGAAAGCATTTTTGCCCATTCCTATTATCTTTTTGATTTCTATTTCACTTCTTCCATCATTTGTTATTACATGTCCAAGATAGGAGAAACTTGTTACTTGTTCTAGTATCTCCCTGTTTACTGTGATGTTCATTGATGACCTTTCCTTTCCACTGCTAATTATCATAGTTTTCTTGCTCACTTCTGCTAGTAACATTATATCTTCAGCATACCTAAGATTGTTTATGATTCTTCTATTGATGTTAAGTCCAGGCAGTTCGACTTGTTTAAAAATTCTTTCAGTGTATAGTTTGAAGATGCTTGGGGAGAACATGCATCCCTGTCTTACTCCCCTTTTTATCTCTGTGGGCCACGAATAATTATTTCCTTATCTGACACCACTTATTCCGAGATAAGTTACTAATAAGTCTGATGTCCTTTCCGTCTACTCCTATATCTTTAAGGCATGTAATTAGTCTTACATGTTGTACTCTATCAAAAGCTTTCTTGTAGCCTATAAAACAAACATATATATTTTTCTGAACTTCTTTATATTTTTCAATTAGCTTCCCCAACAGATTATTGCTTCTCTGATGCTGCTGCTTTTTGCTCTACTCAAATTGTTCTTCAGCTACTTCTTCATCTATTTTATTTCTTGTATGACCTTGAGTAGTATCTTAGTTATATTTCTCATTAAGCTAATAGTCCTATAATCCTCACAATCAACAGCTCTTGGCTTCTTCGGTAGTGATGAAAATTGATGTTTTCAAATCCTTGGGGATGTACCAAGTATTATGTATATCATTACATAATTCTGTGATAGTATCAATGCCAAAGCTGGATAAGAAGTTTATAATCTGTTATTATCTTGTCAGGACCTGTAACCATTCCTTCTTTCATCTTTTTAATAGCATTCTCTACTTTAGCCTTTAGTATGTTTGGTCCATCTTCAGTATTATACAGTGTTGGGGCAGGTCCGCATGGCCGAATGGATAAGAACGCGTGTTCTTAAACATCCGTCTGTGCTGATGCCGAGGTTAGCGGTTCAACCCCTACACCGGACAGCTGGACTAAAATGTTGACCTGTTGTCCTTGACTTGGGGACGTAAATTACAAGTATCTCTGAAGTCGAAGTGGGTTCGCCTGATGGTGAGGGACACAGTCAATAGGGAAAGCTAACCCACACACAAAATTCAGTCCATCACTACTATAAATAGTGTGTATGGTCTACGCTTGAGTTCAAAAGCGAGCGAGCGCAAAAAGAAAACAATACAACATTGATTTATTGACCCGGCTGTCCCAGAATAAATCTTCTGTGTATTCTGTCCATCTTTTTATTATATCGGTATTATCAATTATAATTTCTCCATTGTTTCCTCTGATACAACCATTTCCTGTTACATTATTTTTCTTCTTTGTAAATCTTTTTATATTTTCATGCAATGTTTTCGAGTTTTTTTTTTTTTTTTTTTCTTTTTCTTCTTCTTCTTCGTTCATCCGGAGTTTTTTTTCGGATGTGATTGCGTTGTGCCTGTTTACAGCAGAGCTGCATTCTTGCGCCGTTAGGCCGACACATCCGACTTCTGCGGGCATTTGTTGACCGGGTTAACCTTCCCGGGGTTTTTCTTTTTTCTTTTTTCTTTTTCTAGATCCTCTATTTCTTTGCATTTTTTCTGCAACCACTCTTCTTTGGAAACTCTGCACATGTGATGAATTTCTCTGTCTATTGATATATATATTCTGAAGTGTTCATTGCTTTCTTTCTTTGAATCATGTTGCTCAAGATTTCATCGGTTATCCATAATTGCTTTTTCTTATTTTCCTTCACTAGTAAGTTGGTATTTGCAATCTGTATTCTAGTTTTTTACACATTCCCATTTTGTATTTATTCATATAATTTCTTTGTTCAAATTCTACGAATTTGACTTGTCTGCTATTTGTGTTTATTCTGCCTGGTATCCTTTGTCTTGCTCATGTTGATTGTATAGAACATGCAGCAAACCTTTGTTTTAATAGGCATGAGAATGTTTAAATCAGGGGAATGGCAAAATATGTCAAGACCAATGTTTGTTCAATGTTCTGTGATTTGATTTTACTGTGTTACATTCAGGAGTAATATATGGTTGCCGAGTATGGAACAAGTGAAGGCCTGCCATTAGAGGAGATTATAACTACAAGAGCCACAGTAGCGTAGAGACTAGATGCTAGCCTGCCAGCCAAGTGGACATGGTTTCAAATCCGCTGTTTATTTTCCTTTCAAAATTGACCTGGTCTTCCAGGTTAAAACACAGCTGTGGGCTATTTGGAAGCAGACTGGCTTATGTTGGTTTCCATACAAAGGTATAAATATTGGTCATTCAGAAAGCAATGGTTAACTACTAAACGTAAACTTGTGAAGAAATAAGTATCCCCCCCCCCCCCCCCCCAAAAAAAAATGATGGGGTTGACTTTCATGTCCTGTAAATGATATGCGATTAACTAACTCCCAGGTTGCCAAAGCCTTAAATGTGTACCAGATGTGGGGAATGAAGGTGACCAGCATAATATTGACCACCTCATCTCTGGAGTGGCCATTGGTCTGTACATAATATTGACCACCTCATCTCTGGAGTGGCCATTGGTCTGTACATAATATTGACCACCTCATCTCTGGAGTGGCCATTGGTCTGTACATAATATTGACCACCTCATCTCTGGAGTGGCCATTGGTCTGTACATAATATTGACCACCTCATCTCTGGAGTGGCCATTGGTCTCTACATAATATTGACCACCTCATCTCTGGAGTGGCCATTGGTCTATACATAATATTGACCACCTCATCTCTGGAGTGGCCATTGGTCCATACATAATATTGACCACCTCATCTCTGGAGTGGCCATTGGTCTATACATAATATTGACCACCTCATCTCTGGAGTGGCCATTGGTCTATACATAATATTGACCACCTCATCTCTGGAGTGGCCATTGGTCTATACATAATATTGACCACCTCATCTCTGGAGTGGCCATTGGTCTATAATATTATTGACCACCTCATCTCTGGAGTGGCCATTGGTCTATACATAATATCGACCATCTCATCTCTGGAGTGACCATTGGTCTATACATAATATTGACCACCTCATCTCTGGAGTGGCCATTGATCTATACATAATATTGACCACCTCATCTATGGAGTGACCATTGGACTATACATAATATTGACCACCTCATCTCTGGAGTGGCCATTGGTATATACATATTGACCACCTCATGTCTGGAGTGACCATTGGTCTATACATATTTACTACCTCATCTCTGGAGTGGCCATTGGTCTGTACATAATATTGACCACCTCATCTCTGGAGTGGACATTGGTCTATACATAATATTTACCACCTCATCTCTGGAGTGACCATTTGTCTATACATATTTACTACCTCATCTCTGGAGTGGCCATTGGTCTGTACATAATATTGACCACCTCATCTCTGGAGTGGACATTGGTCTATACATAATATTTACAACCTCATCTCTGGAGTGACCATTGGTCTATACATAATATTGACCACCGCATCTCTGGAGTGACCATTGGTCTATACATATTGACACCTCATCTCTGGAGTGGCCATTGGTCTATGCATATATTGACCATCTCATCTCTGGAGTGACCATTGGTCTATACATAATATTGACCACCTCATCTCAGGAGTGGCCATTGATCTATACATAATATTGACTACCTCATCTCTGGAGTGGCCATTGGTCTATACATAATATTGACCACCTCATCTCTGGAGTGGCCATTGGTCTATACATAATATTGACCACCTCATCTCTGGAGTGGCCATTGGTCTATACATAATATTGACCACCTCATCTCTGGAGTGGCCATTGGTCTATACATAATATTGACCACCTCATCTCTGGAGTGGCCATTGGTCTATACATAATATTGACCACCTCATCTCTGGAGTGGCCATTGGTCTATACATAATATTGACCACCTCATCTCTGGAGTGGCCATTGGTCTATACAAGTACAGGTCTATCACCATGTGCTCATTATGTCTATGGCATGTTATAGGGTTGTTTACTGCTTACATATAGCTGCTTACATATTGCTGCTTACATAACATCTTACATACGGCTGCTTACATATGGATGCTTAATATAGCTCTACTTACATACAGCGGCTTATATATATGGTGTCAACGTCCTAGATACCTAGGGGAATGAAACTTGGGTTCATACAGGCAACAAACTCTGTTCTGATACTATCTGACATAATTTATTTACAGTAAGCTGGCGAAGAATGGGTTTCGTAGCCAGCTACGTGGCGAACATGATCATAGGAGTTCACAACAAAGCCATCGTACATAATCATTACAACAAACTCTATCATCTATCTATTTAGCGAGTAACACTCCTAAATACACTTGTGTTCAATCTATCAAGTCCCCCTTAAGTTAAGCCCTGTTGCTTGTTCGATGTCCAGTCGGCGTCTGCCCTCTAACGTGTCTCGGACATGGGCTGTAACTCTCCTCGAGCTTCTCGTGAACAGGTCCTGGCACGCGGTCAGCGTGTCCACGGAGCTGTAGGCGAACTGACCTATGCTTCTCGAAGGCTTTAGATTGTTCAAGCATTCGAGTGTGTCTCCCTTGTATTGGGGTTGTGTCCCTTCTCTAGTTCCCTTCTATCTTTATGTTCCTACCGACTCCATGTGAGACTCTGACATATGGCAGCTTACATATAGCTGCTTATATATATGGCTGCTTACATATAGCTGCTTACATAGGCTGCTTACATATGGCTGCATACATATATCTGCTTATATACAGCTGCTTGCATATAGCTGCTTACATATAGCTGTGGGACAAGACTTTGTTATAAGACATTAATATGCCATGTCAGAGAATATTCTCCTGTGTGTTGTTAGGGGAAAATGTTCTCACAAACAAGACACTTGTCATTTACGAATAACTTGGAGTTTTATTATTTATCTGAGTCTTAAATGATTGTAAATAGTTCTTAAAGAAAATTAACTAACCTGTGTTTCTGCGTGTTTTGTGATCTCAGCATGTCCTGCAAATTGTAGAACTACTGTTAGCTGTAACACAGCGACCGGCGTCTGCACCAGCTGCAAAGATGGTTTTTTCGGCCCTTCTTGTCAGTCTAGATGCCCTAGTACTTGCATGGGCCATAACTGTGATCAGACAACTGGAAATTGTTTAAGTTGCCCAGATGGAAAATTTGGTGTCAATTGTGCCAGCCAGTGCCCCAGTGGATGTCTTGATTCCAAATGCAGTAAGACCACGGGAAGCTGCATTCAGTGTAAAGCCACAAAGTACGGCACACAACCTTGTCCACCTGGAGGTATGTTTGCATAAGTCATTGCTTCATGGTTCTTTTCTGATCATGGGGTTTAAGGCCAGAGCTTCAACTACATTGCACTGGGTTTGACCCTATATGGGTTGGTCTTTTTCTGCAGAGCTGCCAGGTGAAATGAGTTGCACAGAGCACAAACTTCTTAGCTGCAGCGATGACCCCCAGGAGTCTCTGAGAAAACTTCACTGGTGAACCAAATGACAGAGTCCATAAATGAACCCACAACCTTCTGGGCAAGGGGCTGGCGGCCGAAGCATTTCACTACAGTGACCACATATTCTGATCATTTAGAATTGAACCAGGCACATCACTTGTGTGAAATGTGTATCAGTGTAAACAATATAAAATGACACAAAGTAGTGCAGCTTTACATAACAGATTTACGACACATACAGGACGTTGCGGCAATTAGCCTTCATCAGCAATCAAACACATTCACAAACACAACATATAGTCAAGGAGATCTCCTGTGACTTCATCAAAAGGGGACGACAGGACGAGAAGAACAAAAGGATGAAAAAATGAAAGCAATGAAGAGAAAATGAGAATTGAAAAAAATGTTCATACTTACCTCACAGCTCCGATCCGTGAGTAACTTAGAATATCCCCGATGTGATATATATATATATGATTGATTGATTGATTTAGGAACCGACATCACAGCATTCGGGGCATTCCCATAAGCGCTCCGTCCCCATCCTCAGCAGCCAGCGAAGAGTTCCAATACCAATAGTACCAGTAGCAATCTGATTATATGTCCATCTCGCCTTTCCTCTGAGCGCCGAGCGTTGGCCAGATCCCCTCGTCACTCCTCGTTGTCTCATTCTTGCCAGACCATGGGGATCCATTTGCTCCTCCAAGGTGTACACGTGCTCCCACAAGGCCGCAATATATATATATAGTTTTGTAGTCTATGTTATCAAGTGCACTACTATGGACAAAGAGTTCTGGTGGTTAAGTGTTGTTATATCACCAAATGGTGGATATTAATGATAAGTATGGCGAGTGATGCTTCACATTGAATCATGAAGTTTGGCTCATCCCCAGCATGACCTGAAAGTGTCAAATCTGCTAAATAAATACAGCGAGAGCAAGTGAATTTTCAGTCAAGTCATCTAAACTCGGTCCTCGACTAATTCCTTGGGCCCATAATTATCTCATATAATTTACTGAACAAATCATGTCCCACTGACACAAAGAAAGATCGGGCGCACATGGCAATTATTCACACAAAGAGATACTAGTTACCCTTCATAGATCAGATCCACTTGTCCGGTACGAAAACTGCTCTAGGTTTCTATTTAATATGTATGATTTTTATATATATATATATATATATATATATATATATATATATATATATATATATATATATATATATATATATATATATATGGCCGTGATACGTGCCACAAGAAAAGAAAAAACTCTTCGTTAACACTTTGTAAGTATTCTGTAAGAGCCTAGTGACTAGCAGATGTTTCGCCCACAACATCTTGATTGCAACAGGCCTTTTCCATGCTATTCTTCCCTGACCGGAAGCCAATCAGACCAGGGAGTTTGTTGCCATTAAAATTTCCGACCAAACTGAGAAATTTTCGTAGCCAAATCTGTAGATTTGTGATGTACACTAAATTGTACACAATAACTCTATCACTATCCCCTTGTGGTATATTTATACGTGGGAACTTAGGGATATTTGGTTGGAGTATTCTACTATAGATATACCCCATATAAACATAGATATAAATATAAAATCATTCAAAATTACATAAAGGTTTTAAAGAGATGTATCCCCAATTTAAGCAAAATATGATGGGGAAGCTGGAAACTTCGTCACAATCAGTGTTGAGTGATGATGATGATGATTAAATTTGAATCATGAAGACACAAGCAATAGATTGCAGGATTTATTCCCTGGTATATTTCACTGCATCTCATCAGGTACATACGGCAGAATTCACACAACATAAAGTAAAGTGATTAGATAAATCCATCAAGCTGAAGTATACACATATTCGCACAGTAATTTCAATTGTCTACCATGGTAATTTAAACTGACTATCATGTTAGAAAAAAATAGTCGCTTGTTAAACGTCGCAGAAGCCATCATGATTAATCTACATAGGCCAGTTTTATGCAAACAGAAAGACATGATAGTTTAAAATCACCGTGGTAGACAGTTGAAATTACTGTGCGAATATGTGTACATTTCGGCTTGAAGGATGTATCTAATTTACTTTATGTATGTGATTTCTACAGTATGTACCTGAAGCGATGCAGCAAAATATGCCAGGCAATAAATCATGCAATCAATTGTTTATGTCTTTGTTATTCAATTGAAAGTATCCTCCAAGTCACACCATTTCCAGTATAGTATTTGGAAAAATGGTATGTGTATCATGAGTGTTGTGTTAAAATCATGAACAAACGTTACACAAGGACTATTCTAAAATCAACCTCCAATTGGCTGGTAAAAATAAACCAGTTGCCATAGTGACACTGTTCATTGTGTGCATCATTCAGTAGTATTTTAGCTCACTACACATCAACTTAGTCACTTTTATTCAGTGGTACACGAATCACTAATGAATAAACATGGACACTGTTATTGCCTTTCCCACCAGCTGTGAAATTTGATATGTGATTCGTTTAGTCGTTGGATCAACATCACGGCACACGGTTTAACCCATAAGTGCTCCATTTTTCTCCTAACTCAAACCTTAGTCTGGAGAAACTCAGCTCAATGCACGAACTCTGTTGCATCAGCGAGGTTCCTGAAATACTTTGGGTAGAACGCTGAAGAAAAGAAGATTTTTAAAACAAAATTTTACCCGGGCAGGGCCGTTAGGCTACTCTTTTTCGATGTCCAACTGCCAAGGGATTTTTTTCGTGCGCAACAATACACACGGGAGTCCGATCTCACTACCCAGAGACCAGGGGAAATTTTATTACTGGAAGTCCAGGTGGATTTTTTTAATAAATCCCGGTCCTCACCGGGGCCTGAACCCGGGACTTCCACTCGAGGTGGACACCATACCTCGAGACCACTCAGCCCCCTGATGTGTGATTAATTTTCTTCAAGAAGGTCAAAATGCGGCCAAGATTCATAGTCGATTGTATTGTGTGTACAGTCATAACATTATGAGTGACAGTTCTGTGAGGTCGTTCCCCCCCCCCCCCCCCCCCCCCCCCAAAAGACACGGAATGCTTACCAGTGGCATCATTATTCTGCACGACAACGCGCTGCCCCACACTGCTGCTCAAACAAAGGCTTTACTTGAGCAGTTTAAGTGGGAAATTTTCAACTACCTTCCCCCCTCCCTTTATAGCCTGGACTTGGCACCAGGCGATTAACATCTCTTCTGCAAGATATTCTTGATGACTACCCAACACTTTGACACCACAGAGGAGCTCATGGATGGAATCAACAACTAGCCAAGTACCCTGGTGGCACCGTTCCTTGACGAGGGGTTACAAAATCTTGTGCCACGGTGTGACAAGTGCCTGAACCTAGGTGGTGACTATCTGGAAAAGTAATGCAGTGATTATGTAGATTTAGATTTGTTTAAATTTTTACTAGCCAATCAGTGGTTGACTTTGGAATAGCCTGCGTATGTTTACTTTCTATTTAGTTTGTCAAGGCACCATCGTGACGTGTAGTCAAACATGCAGCACTAGTTGCCTCAACCAAGTGTGTGACAAGACAACTGGCACATGTGTCTCCTGTGCTCCTGGATATTCAGGGACAAACTGTGCACCAAGCGGTGAATCTTCTGTCTTGTGTGTTTAGTTGCTTTATGGGGTTCAAGAAATTACAAATAATTATGGTGTTAAACTAAGAAACAAATTCTATTAACTTTGCTCTGTATCTGCTTGACTGGTGTTGTCTTGCATAAATTATTGGTGGTAATTGTGGATTCATGATGAACTTGTTCTAAAATAGGCAGTCTAGCATGCTTTGATGAAATACTACCTTCAATAGTCCAGGGAGAGATAAAAGAGCATAAATTGCTAGCAGTAGTTGTGGATTCATGATGAAAGCTTGTTCTGAAATAGGCAAATTGGTGCCTTCTGGGGCATAGGCCCTCGACCAAACCATGCCAAGCCGTCCTATCGTTTGCTGTCTGCTGCAGCTCCCTCCATGTCCTAACACAGGCCCTAAGCAAAGTTAGAAAAATATCAACCAAACTAAGAAATATGTATGGCAAAGTAAGAAAAAAAGTGGCCAAATTAATAAATATGTTAGCCAAATGTAGAAAAATAT
Organism: Cepaea nemoralis; assembly: GCA_014155875.1. Classification (NCBI taxonomy): domain Eukaryota; kingdom Metazoa; phylum Mollusca; class Gastropoda; order Stylommatophora; family Helicidae; genus Cepaea; species Cepaea nemoralis. The sequence goes on along the minus strand of JACEFZ010003044.1, from coordinate 25,844 downwards.
TAACCAAAATGAGAGAAATGTATGGCAAAGTAATAAAAAAAGTTGGCCAAAGTAAGAAAATATGTAACCCAAAATAATAATACCCAGGAAGGTTAACCCGGTCATCAAATGCCTGCAGAAGTCGGATGTGTCGGCCTAACGGCGCAAGAACGCAGCTCTGCTGTAAACAGGCACAACGCAATCACATCCGAAAAAAAAAAAACTCCAGATGAACAAAGAATAAGAAGAACCCAAAATAAGGAGATATGTTAGTCACAGCAAGAAATATGATGACAAAATTTTTTTTAAAAATGTGTTAGCCAAACTATGAAATAATTGGCCGAATTAAGAAAACATATTAACCAAAGTAAAAAATATGTTAGTCAATTTAGGAAGAATGTAACCAGAGTAGGAAAAATTTTGGTCAAAGTGAGAAAAATATTAACTAAAGTAAGAAAATATGTTAGCCAAATTAGGAATAATTCTGGTCAAGTTAAGACAAAATGATGATCAAATCAAGAAATATGTTATGCAAAATAAGAAAATGTGTTAGCCAAACTAGAAAAAGAAATGATTACGAAGTTAAGAAATATGTTAACTAAAGTTTTAAAAAATGTGTTACCCAAATTAGGAAAAATGCTGGTCAAAATAAGAAACATGTTAGCTAAATGGAGAAAAATATTACTCAAATGAAGAAACATTTTAACCAAATTAAGAAAAATAATGGCCAAATCCAGAAATATATCGACCAAAGTAAGAAAATGTGTTAGCGAAATGTCCTTTATTTCTGAAATGACATCCATCTTTAAAAACATTTGAGATCTTTACCACCAATGTTTAACATATCCAGCAGCATAAGCACTTCTTCATGTCATTATATTAACATGAATAAATAGTAACATACCTTAGGTACACAGCTATGCTTTACTATGTTATGATAACACAAGGTGAAATTGTTACAAGGAAGTCAAATAACATATTATCAATGATATAATAAGTACACTATTACGGTATCAATTAAATATATTACTAGCGTCATCTCCAATTCTCCACATCACGCTATTTTCATCAAATGTACCCTTTCTAGGATCAGTAAACCTATCCCTATTGAAGAAGTTTTCATCTACATGATATTATTTTCAATGGTCATCTTTCTTCTTAGCATAATCCTGTATCACACCACCAGATACAACTCCCTGTTCAACATACTCTATGTACTACATAACCTTCACTGTTCTCATAAAGTCTCTATTCCATAACATTTCATTGACCTACCTGTCATCAATTAAATTCTCTCCAACATTCATTCTCTTCGTGGTTATTATCTCACTTTATATTGTACATATTGTCAACCCTCCTAATTATGTTTCATCAGCTGTCACCACCGTGCAAATCTTTCAACTAAACCTTCCATACTTTCTTCAAACCAGCCACTTAAAGACCCGTTATTATCTTCTGTAGTTATGTCAAGAGTGTCTTGCACTTTTATCTGAAAGGACATTTCATAATTATCGTCAGTACTTTCCCCCTTTTAAATTACCGAAAGCTTCACCTTACCATTCCAGAGTATCTGCTAAAGAAACACTTCTCTCTACAGTCTTGGTTTTATTTCAGCCACAAAGTATCTCTGTCTTTCATAGATAGCTTCACAACTTTTCCATGTCACATCACGAAGAGCTTCCAAACCTCCCCGTGTACATCAGCTCTAATGAAACAGTCATAATGGTTAACAACATTTATGGCAATGCAGTCTATGGTTCCACCTGGCATAGTTTTGATATTATCTGGGTATTTGTCATTGAGGGGCCATTTCCCATGGCTTACATCTTCAACTTTCCATACCACAATGTCTGCTACACTAACCTTCCATTGTTCCTTCTCTCAATAATACAAGGGGTTTCTTGAAGTCTGTCAGAGAGCTAATCCAGTATAGACGCAAGAGACAGTACCGACAGGACAGTATAGAGTAAAGACAGTCAGCCAACAGGGACTGCAGTATGAGACAGGTAGGTATAAGTACAGGGACAGGTCAGGACTGTTGATAGACACCAAGGGGTCAGGGACAGGTGAGCCCGCGACTCAGTACAGACTCAAGACTGACAGACTAAGGGAGGTCAGGCATGAATCACGTGGCCAGAGAACAAGTGATACAAAAGACGGACCAAGGACCAGATAGACTGTGCTAGACCAGCGACGGAGACAGACATGTTTGAGAGAAGACTGCTTGTATCAGACTTAATAGACGTGTGAAAGATATTGAGACTGCTACGTTGTATAATAGCTAGAATACGAGTGATACAACTGCGAGACACAGAGCTTGCTATGATTGAGTGAGACAGTGAGACGTTTTGATTGTCAGTCATTTATACAGAAATTTACAAACACATTTTCAGAATCAGAATCACTTTTTTAAAGTCCGACTCACAACTGCTAACGCTGATCACTGATATCTAGCTCCGATTAATAGTCAACTTCGTGCCCTTAAATGTCACTTAAATTGAAACCAGCAAAATCTCCGCTATCATTTGAAGAATCGTCGAAAACCATTTTGAAATACAAAGCATAAAACCCCCCAAAACTATTTAAAAATCCATTCAAATTCAAAGTGCATGCTTGCAAATGGTCGCCACATTGTCAAAGTAACGGTGACACCAAAATCGGAAGTCTTGGAAAGTCGCAAGATCACGTTTTTACAATACTTAGTAATCATGAACTCTTTGGAGCGGTTTGCCCATTCTGGGGTAAAAACACTTTTGGCCGTTCTACGTACATATAGCTACTTACATATAGCTGTTTACATAAGGCTACTTACATATATCTACTTACATAGGTTAATTATGTAAAGCTGCTTACATACAACTGCTTGCACATGGCTGCTTACATGTGCTGCTTACACATGGTTGCTTACATACAACTGTCTACTTATAGCTGCTTACATATAGCTGCTTGCATATAGCTGCTTGCATATATCTGCTTACACAAGCTAATTACATACAGCTACTTACACACAGATGCTTATATACAGCTGCTTGCATACAGCTGCTTACATGCAGCTGCTTACATGCAGATGCTTACATACAGCTGTTTACATATAGCTGCTTAAAAACAGTTGCTTACATATAGCTGTGGGCCAAGACTATGTTATAAGACATTAATATCCCATGTCAGAGAATATTCTCCTGTGTATTGTTAGGGGAAAAAGTTCTCACAAACAAGTTAGTTAGTTAACAGATCATCCTCATTGCACATCGAACCATTCAGTCCATAAGTGCTCGGATCCCCTCCTCAGCAAATCCCGCAGCATGTAGCGGCTAACGACGCCAGTTCTGTGTTGGTTTATCAATCTTCTTTGGCTTCCTGCGTAGTGTTCTTGTTTGGCCACCCCTCTTTTAATTTGCTGCTCTCGCAGTCTGGCCATTGTTATAGATTCACAGTCATCACTTGGTTCTCGCAAAGGTCTTACTTCTCGTAGAGCATTCAGGATGTCGGCCTGGTCCATGGCGCGTCCGCCCTCCACAGTAGCCTCACCTGCGAGCTTGTCAGCCCGCTCATTTCCTTGTACTCCCGCATGCCCTGGCACGAAGATGAAACTAATCTTTGCCAGTCGAGACCGCTCCAGAGGCAGCAACCATTCTCTTCGGATCGACCCCTCCTCTATCCTCTTGATCATGTTCATTGAGTCGCTGAGGAAACAAGCCCTAGTGAATGTCTGTGTCTCGAGCCATGTTATTGCTTTACTTACTGCCATGACTTCCATGGTCAGGCTACTTGTGGTTTCAGTGAAAGCACCAGAGTCCTCCTTCACAATTCTCCCTCTGGCCCGAGCTGTAAAGGCCCATGAGCTTCTCACATGTCGGACGACCAACCCATCTGTGTAGATGACCGCATCACCGTCTAGCGAATTCTAGAAAATCAACGCTTGTACTTCAGCCTCAACAGCAGCCGGATTTTCTTGTCTGCATTTTCTATCTAGTTGGATGCAAACTGAAAAGGATGTGCAGAAATCTGTTGGCACTTGCACCCACTCCTCGCCAGGTTCTAAGTCCTCAAGTGAACACACCTGTTGAAGAATGTCTTCGGCTTGAAGGCTTGAAGGCTTGAAGAAGGTAGCGCATCGCCCTGCATGCTGTATCTCTTGTACATCCAAGAATAATGCGCATAGCTTCATTCTGTATCCTTTCCATCCTTTCTATCTGCTTATGGCTGAGAGTCAGGATTGCCATTGCATACTCCAAAACAGACATGACCAGCCCCTCGTACAGAAGACATAGATGGCGCTGCTCACAGTTTGCTGCCGCCATCACCCGCATCGCTGCCAAACCCCGCTTGGCCTTTATCACCTGGTCTATGTGCACATTATAAGCAAGGCTTCGATCAAACCGTATCCCCAGGTAATTCATTGCCTGCGTTCTTTCCACCGTCTCTGAACACAGCATTACAGTTGGTGTTGGAGTGTTGACAATATGATTATTCAACGAGAACCAAGTCACTGTTGCCTTTGTTGGGTTGACCATTGCCCCAGCTTCATCACACCAAGTACTTATGTGATTGAGTTCGGTTTGTAGTTCCACAGCAACCTCCTCTCTATCCTTACCCTGACGATACACTAAAACATCATCGGCATATGACAATGTCCTGCCAGGTCCAGTGATCTGCTCACTGGTGATTCTCACTGTGTAGGCGTTGAACAGTACCGGAGATAATGGTGATCCCTGTGGTAGGCCAGGATGTATTGTTGTTGGTTCCGAAGTCCAACTGCCACATCTAAAAACTACTTTCCGTTGGAAGAGGGCTGCAGCGATCCAACTAAGGAGGAATGGACTTACGTTTAGTTCGAGAAGCTGAAACATTAAAAAATCCAGTGGTACTCTGTTGTATGCGTCCTCAAGATCAATCACTGCAGCAACGGTTTCAGTGCCTGAGTGGAAACCTTCATAGACATCCTGGGCAAAGACTGCTGCATTGGTCCAGGTTTCTCTTTTTGGACGGTATCCACCCAGGGTAGGTGGGAAAACACCTTGCCTCTCTAGTTGGCTTGATATTTTCCTGGCAATTACCTTCTCCAGCAGCTTGCCTATTGTATTCTGCATGGTTATAATTCGATATCCCTGAATTTTTTTGTGGTCTTTGTCAGGCTTCGGCAAGGGAATCAGATAGCTGTGTAACCATTCCTCCTTGATGCTAGCACTCCCTATACTGTTGTTGTACATGTCTGCTAGTTTCTCTAGCTCATTGTCGGTACACCTATTTATGTCGTCGTATCTTATGCCATCAGGACCTGGAGCACTGTTTTTTGATCGTCGAAGCACAGCCTTGATTTCTTTCACTGTCACTGTGTCTTCATCCGAGGTGTTCTGGGCCTTGCATCTGTCTGAGGTGACCTCCTTGGCCAGATTTCGGCCTCCCATGTCTGTCTGGTTGCTCTGCTCAAGGTAGCGTTCAAAGAGGGCTTTGCCCTTGTCCTCGTCAGTCCTCTGCCAGATGATGTCAGCACCTTGGAAGTCAGAAATGCTCTTATTCTTGACTACACCACTCATGCTTTTATGTAGTCGCCAGAACAATTTCAGTGACTTGTCTGTGCTTACTCTTTGACACACCTCTGCCCATTTTTCGCTTTTAACAACCTTGACCAGTTTTTTGAAGTAGCTTACTTTTGTGTGCATCTCTCTTTCTAAGTGCAAGCAGGGACTAGGATGACCAGCTCTGTTCTTCTTGGCATTTTGCCATCTCCTTACAGCACTATGCTTATCCACCCAAGCCTTCTCCACCTCGAAACTCCACCACGGTGGCTGCTCCCAGCTTTTTTTCCTGCCCTGAAACGTTCTGCGCTTGTCACGTCTGATTTTACTCACCACATCTTGCCCTGTACTGTCATACTGGAACGTCTTTACCTTTAGCTTGTGCTGCCTGGTTCTGCCTTTCTCCACCAGTATGCTGCAAGGGTGGTGGTCGCTGCCATGGTGTCCTAGAACACCCCATCTACACACTGTAGTGAGTGAAGGTGAAACTAGCGCCAGATCAATAGCACTGTCCTCATCGCCCGGACGGCTTGCTGTCCTGGTGACACAGCCACTGTTGATACAAACTAGGTCGATGGTTTCCAGTGCAGTCTCGAGCTCCTCCCCCTGTGTATTGGAGGAAGTGTTCCCCCATGATCTGCCTTTAGCGTTGAAGTCACCACAGAAAATAACATTTCTCTCATGGCCTAATATGCCACTTAAGCACTGCCACTTCTGGGTGTCCACACTGGCATTGCGGGCATAAACATTAACCAACAAGAATGGTATACTGGAATGAACTCTCAACGCCTGTATTTGAATATCGTCACTGTCCCAACTGGACATGTCTAGCTCTGACGCCACCATGCTGTCGCGAACGAGAATCGCCATTCCCAGATGTCGTCTGTTGTAGAAACATTTGAAGCCGGCAATTTGGAGTAGCTGATCGCCCAGTCTCGTCTCCTGGAGTGCTACAATGTCGTTCCTGTAAACTAGGGTTTCTAAAATAGAGCCCCGTTGTTTTACACTGGCACAGTTCCAATATAGAATACGGATATTCCTGAGTCCTAGACGGTGACACTTGAGTCTAAAACGCCTCAAACCACCACGCTTACCTTGCTTCTTTATCCCTGCGCGGCTACCACACCGCTTCGGTATGTTGACTGCTGACCGCACGAAGAAATCACGTTGTTCCGCCATGTTGAAAAAACGTAAACACAGACTGAGAAAACCACACACGCTGCTGAAAATTCACTCAAGGATAGCTTTGCTCGATGCACGAACTCCGTAGCACCCGCGCAGATCTTGAGTAGAAACTCCTGGTTTTACATCCTGGCACACCAATTACACGCAAGAGATGAATAAATCCATCCCCTACGCGAAAAAGTTAACGAACACAACACAACACGACCGTCCGTCGCCATCTTGAAACCGGAAGCCTCTCACAAACAAGACACTTGTCATTTACAAATAACTTGAAGTTTTATTATTTGTCTGAGTCTTAAATGATTGTAAATAATTCTTAAAGAAAATTAACTAACCTGTGTTTCTGCGTGTTTTGTGATCTCAGCATGTCCTGCAAATTGTAAAACTACCACTAGCTGTAACACAGCGACCGGCGTCTGCACCATCTGCAAAGATGGTTTTTTCAGCCCTTCTTGTCAGTCTAGCTGCCCTAGTACTTGCAAGGACCATAAATGTGATAAGACAACTGGAAATTGTTTAAGTTGCCCAGATGGAAAATTTGGTGTCAATTGTGCCAGCCAGTGCCCCAGTGGATGTCTTGATTCCAAATGCAGTAAGACCACGGGAAGCTGCATTCAGTGTAAAGCCACAAAGTACGGCACACAACCTTGTCCACCTGGAGGTATGTTTGCATAAGTTATTACTTCATGGTTCTTTTCTGATCATGGGGTTTAAGGCCAAAGGTTCAACTACATTGCGCTGGGTTTGACCCTATATGGGTTGGTATTTTTCTGCAGAGCGGCCTGCCGAAATGAGTTGCACAAGGCACAAACTTCTTAGCTGCAGCGATGACCCCTAGGAGTCTCTGAGAAAACTTTGCTGGTGAACCAAATAACAGAGTCCATAAATGAACCCACAACCTTCTGGGCAAGGGGCTGGGGGGCCTAAATATTTCACCACAGAGACCACGTATTCTGATCATTTAGAATAAAACCAGACACATTCCATGTGTGAAATGTGTATCAGTACTAAATGATGATGATAATTGAATTTGAATAACAGACACAAACAATAGATTGCACAATTTATTGCCTGGAATATTTTGCTGCATCTCGTCAGGTACATACTGCAGAAATCACACAGAATAAAGGAAAGTGATTAGATAAGTCCATCAAGCTGAAATATACACATATTTGCACAGTAATTTTAAACTGACTATCATGTTGAAGAAAATAGTCGCTTGTTAAAGGTTGCAGAAGCCATCATGATTAATCTACATAGGCCAGTTTTGTGCAAACAGAAAGAGACATGATAGTCAGTTTAAAATTACTGTGGTAGACAGTTGAAATTACTGTGCAAATGTGTGTATATTTCAGTTTGAAGGATGTATCTAATTACTTTACTTTATGTTGTGTGATTTCTGCTGCAGTGTATACCTGAAGCGGTGCAGTAAAATATGTCAGACAATAAATCATGCAATCGATTGTTTATGTCTTTGTTATTCAATTAAAAGTATCCTCCAAGTCGCACCATTTCCAGTATAGTATTTGAAAAAAATCATGAGTGTTATGTTAAAATCATGAACAAACATTATAAAAGGACTATTCTAAAATCAACCTCCAATTGGCTGGTAAAAATAAACCAGTTGCCATAGTGACACTGTTCATTGTGTGCATCATTCAGTAGTCTTTTTAGCTCACTACACATCAACTTAGTCACTTTTATTCAGTGGTACACAAATCACTAATGAATAAACATGGACACTGTTATTGCCTTTCCCACCAGCTGTGAAATTTGATATGTGATTCGTTTAGTCGTTGGATCAACATCACGGCACACGGTTTAACCCATAAGTGCTCCGTTTTTCTCCTAACTCAAACCTTAGTCTGGAGAAACTCAGCTCAATGCACGAACTCTGTTGCATCGGCGAGGATCCTGACATATTTTGGGTAGAACGCTGAAGAAGAAGACGATTTTTAAAACAAAATTTTGCCCGGGCAGTGCCGTTAGGCTACTCTTTTTCGATGTCCAACTGCCAAGGGATTTTTTTCGTGCGCAACAATACACACGGGCGTCCGATCTCACTACCGAGAGACCAGGGGAAATTGTATTACTGGAAGTCCAAGTGGATATTTTTAATAAATCCCGGTCCTCACCGGGGCCTGAACCCGGGACTTCCACTCGAGGTGGACACCATACCTCGAGACCACTCAGCCCCCTGATGTGTGATTCGTTTTCTTCAAGAAGAAGGTCAAAATGCAGCCAAGATTCATAGTCGATTGTATTGTGTGTACAGTCATAACATTATGAGTGACAGTTCTGCCCCACACTGCTGCTCAAATAAAGGCTTTACTTGAGCAGTTTAAGTGGGAAATTTTCAACTACCTTCCCCCCTCCCTTTATAGCCTGGACTTGGCACCAGGCAATTAACATCTCTTCTGCAAGATGGTCTGGCTGGCTACCCAACACTTTGACACCACAGAGGAGCTCATGGATGGAATCAACAACTAGCCAAGTACCCTGGTGGCACCGTTCCTTGACGAGGGGTTACAAAGACTTGTGCCACGGTGTGACAAGTGCCTGAACCTAGGTGGTGACTATCTGGAAAAGTAATGCAGTGATTATGTAGATTTAGATTTGTTTACATTTTTACTAGCCAATCAGTGGTTGACTTTGGAATAGCCTGCGTATGTTTACTTTCTGTTTAGTTTGTCAAGGCACCATCGTGACGTGTAGTCAAACATGCAGCACTAGTTGCCTCAACCAAGTGTGTGACAAGACAACTGGCACATGTGTCTCCTGTGCTCCTGGATATACAGGGACAAACTGTGCACCAAGCGGTGAAACTTCTGTCTTGTGTGTTTAGTTGCTTCGTGGTGTTCAAGAAATTACAAATAATTATGGTGTTAAACTAAGAAACAAATTCTATTAACTTTGCTCTGTATCTGCTTGACTGGTGTTGTATTACATAAATTATTGGCGGTAATTGTGGATTCATGATGAACTTGTTCTAAAATAGGCAGTCTAGCATGCTTTAATGAAATATTACCTTTGATAGTCCAGGGAGAGATAACAGAGCATAAATTGGTAGCAATAGTTGTGGATTCATGATGAGAGCTTGTTCTGTCCTATGTTTGCTGTCTGCTGCAGCTCCCTCCATGTCCTAACACAGGCCCTAAGCAAAGTTAGAAAAATATCAACCAAACTAAGAAATATGCATGGCAAAGTAAGAAAAAAAAGTGGCCAAATTAATAAAAATGTTAGCCAAATGTAGAAAAATATTAACCAAAATGAGAGAAATGTATGGCAAAGTAATAAAAAAGTTGACCAAAGTAAGTAAATATGTTACCCAAAATAAGGAGATATGTTAGTCAGCAAGAAATATGATGACCACATTTTTTAAAAAAATGTGTTAGCCAAACTTTGAAATAATTGGCTGAATTAAGAAAACATTAACCAAAGTAAAAAAATATGTTAGTCAAATTAGGAAAAATGTAACCAAAGTTGGAAAAATTTTGGTCAAAATGAGAAAAATATTAACTAAAGTAAGAAAATATGTTAGCCAAATTAGGAATAATTCTGGCCAAGTTAAGACAAACTGATGATCAAATCAAGAAATATGTTGTGCAGAATAAGAACATGTGTTAGCCAAATTAAAAAAAGAAATGATTACGAAGTTAAGAAATATGTTAACTAAAGTTTTAAAAAAAAGTGTTACTCAAATTAGGAAAAATGCTGGTCAAAATAAGAAACATGTTAGCCAAATGAAAAAAAATATTACTCTAATGAAGAAACATTTTAACCAAATTAAGAAAAATAATGGCCAAATCCAGAAATATATCGACCAAAGTAAGAAAATGTGTTAGCGAAATGTGACAGCCGCATACCAGCGGCTCTCATAGATCCTTTATTTCTGAAATGACATCCATCTTTAAAAACACTGAAGATCTTTACCACCAATGTTTAACATATCCAGCAGCATAAGCATTTCTTCATGTCATTATATTAACATGAATAAATAGTAACATACCTTAGGTACACAGCTATGCTTTACTATGTTATGATAACACAAGGTGAAATGGTTACAAGGAAGTCAAATAACATATCTATGATATAATAAGTACACTATTACGGTATCAATTAAATATATTACTAGTGTCATCTCCAATTCTCCACATCACAATATTTTCATCAAATGTACTCATTCTAGGATCAGTAAACCTATCCCTATTCAAGAAGTTTTCATCTACATGATATTATTTTCAATGGTCATCTTTCTTCTTAGCATAATCCTGTATCACACCACCAGATACAACTCCCTGTTCAACATACTCTATGTACTACATAAACTTCACTGTTCTCACAACGTCTCTATTCCATAACATTTCATTGACCTACCTGTCATAAATTATATTCTCTCCAACATTCATTCTCTTTGTGGTCATTATCTCACTTTATGTTGTATATATTGTCAGCCCACCTAATTATGTTTCATCAGCTGTCACCACCGTCAAATCTTTCAACTAAACCTTCCATACTTTCTTCAATCCAGCCACTTAAAGACCTGTTTTTATCTTCTGTAGTTATGTTAAAAGTCTTGCACTTTTATCTGAAAGGACATTTCATAATTATTGTCAGTACTTTCCCCCTTTTAAATTACTGAAAGCTTCACCTTACCATTCCAGAGTATCTGCTAAAGAAACACTTCTCTCTACAGTCTTGGTTTTATTTCAGCCACAAAGTGTCTCTGTCTTTCATAGATAGCTTCACAACTTTTCCATGTCACATTAGGAAGAGCTCCAAACCTCCCCTGTACATCAGCTCTAATGAAACAGTCATAATGGTTAACAACATTTATGGAAATGCAGTCTGTGGTTCCACCTGGCATAGTTTTGATATTATCTGGGTATTTGTCATTTAGGGGCCATTTCCCATGGCTGACATCTTCAACTTTCCATACCACAATGTCTGCTACATTAACCTTCCGTTGTTCCTTCTCTCAATAATACAAGGGGTTTCTTGAAGTCTGTCAGAGAGCTAATCCGGTATAGAAGCAAGAGACAGTACCGACAGGGCATTATAGAGTAAAGACAGTCAGCCAACAGGGACTGCAGTATGAGACAGGTAGGTATAAGTACAGGGACAGGTCACGACTGTTGATAGACACCAAGGGGTCAGCGACAGGTGAGCCTGCGACTCTTTACAGACTCGAGACTGACAGACTAAGGGAGGTCAGGCATGAATCACGTGGCCAGAGAACAAGTGATACAAAAGACGGACCAAGGACCAGACAGACTGTGCTAGACCAGCGACGGAGACAGACATGTTTGAGAGAAGACTGCTTGTATCAGACTTGATAGACGTGTGAAAGATATTGAGATTGCTACGTTGTATAATAGCTAGAATACGAGCAATACAACTGCGAGACACAGAGCTTGCTATGATTGAGTGAACAGTGAGACGTTTTGATTGTCAGTCATTTATACAGCAATTTACAAACACATTTTCAGAATCAGAATCACTTTTTTAAAGTCCGACTCACGACTGCTAACGCTGATCACTGATATCTAGCTCCAATTAATAGTCAACTTCGTGCCCTTAAATGTCAGTGAAATTGAAACCAGCAAAATCTCCGCTATTATCATTTGAAGAATCATCGAAATCCATTTTGAAATTCAAAGCATAAAACCCCCCAAAATTATTTTAAAATTCATTCAAATTCAAAGTACTTGCGTGCAAATGGTCGCCACGTTGTCAAAGTATCGGCGAAATCAAAATCGGAAGTCTTGGAAAGTCGCAAGATCACGTTTTTACAATACTTAGTAGCCTAATCATGAACTCTTTGAGGCAGTTTGCCCGTTCTGGGGTAAAAACACTTTTGACCGTTCTACATACATATAGCTACTTACATATAGCTGATTACATAGTTAGTTAGTCGACAGATCATCCTCGTTGCACATCGGACCATTCAGTCCATAAGTGCTCGGATCCCCTCCTCAGCAAATCCCGCAGCGTGTAGCGGCTAACGACGCCAGTTCTGTGTTGGTTTATCAATCTTCTTTGGCTTCCTGCGTAGTGTTCTTGTTTGGCCACCCCTCTTTTAATTTGCTGCTCTCGCAGTCTGGCCATTGTTGTAGATTCACAGTCATCACTTGGTTCTTGCAAAAGTCTCACTTCTCGTAGAGCATTCAGAATGTCAGCCTGGTCCATGGCGCGTCCGCCCTCCACAGTAGCCTCACCTGCGAGCTTGTCAGCCCACTCATTTCCTTGTACTCCCACATGACCTGGCACGAAGATGAAACTAATCTTTGCCAGCCGAGACCGCTCCAGAGGCAGCAACCATTCTCTTCGGATCGACCCCTCCTCTATCCTCTTGATCATGTTCATTGAGTCGCTAAGGAAACAAGCCCTAGTGAATGTCTGTGTCTCGAGCCATGTTATTGCTTTACTTACTGCCTACATTGTAGCACTCCAGGAGACGAGACTGGGCGATCAGCTACTCCGAATTGCCGGCTTCAAATGTTTCTACAACAGACGACATCTGGGAACGGCGATTCTCGTTCGCGACAGCATGGTGGCGTCAGAGCTAGACATGTCCAGTTGGGACAGTGACGATATACAAATACAGGCGTTGAGAGTTCATTCCAGTATACCATTCGTGTTGGTTAATGTTTATGCCCTCAATGCGAGTATGGACGCCCAGAAGTGGCAGTGCTTAAGTGGCATATTGGGCCAAGAGAGAAATGTTATTTTCTGTGGTGACTTCAACGCTAAGGGGAGAGCATGGGGAAACACTTCCTCCAATACACAAGGAGAGGAGCTCGAGACTGCACTGGAAACCATCGACCTGGTTTGTATTAACAGTGGCTGTGTCACCAGGACAGCAAGCCGTCCAGGCGATGAGGACAGTGCTATTGATCTGGCGCTAGTTTCACCTTCACTCACTACAGTGTGTAGATGGGGTGTTCTAGGACACCATGGCAGCGACCACCACCCTTGCAGCATATTGGTGGAGAAAGGCAGAACCAGGCAGCACAAGCTAAAGGTAAAGACGTTCCAGTATGACAGTACAGGGCAAGATGTGGTGAGTAAAATCAGACGTGACAAGCGCAGAACGTTTCAGGGCAGGAAAAAAAGCTGGGAGCAGCCACCGTGGTGGAGTTTCGAGGTGGAGAAGGCTTGGGTGGATAAGCGTAGTGCTGTAAGGAGATGGCAAAATGCCAAGAAGAACAGAGCTGGTCATCCTAGTCCCTGCTTGCACTTAGAAAGAGAGATGCACACAAAAGTAAGCTATTTCAAAAAACTGGTCAAGGTGGTTAAAAGCGAAAAATGGGCAGAGGTGTGTCAAAGAGTAAGCACAGACAAGTCACTGAAATTGTTCTGGCGACTACATAAAAGCATGAGTGGTGTAGTCAAGAATAAGAGCATTTCAGACTTCCAAGGTGCTGACCTCACCTGGCAGAGGACTGACGAGGACAAGGGCAAAGCCCTCTTTGAACGCTACCTTGAGCAGGGCAACCAGACAGACATGGGAGGCCGAAATCTGGCCAAGGAGGTCACCTCAGACAGATGCAAGGCCCAGAACACTTCGGAGGAAGACACAGTGACAGTGAAAGAAATCAAGGCTGTGCTTCGACGATCAAAAAACAGTGCTCCAGGTCCTGATGGCATAAGATACGACGACATAAATAGGTGTACCGACAATCAGCTAGAGAAATTAGCAGACATGTACAACAACAGTATAGGGAGTGCTAGCATCAAGGAGGAATGGTTACACAGCTATCTGATTCCCTTGCCGAAGCCTGACAAAGACCACAAAAAAATTCAGGGATATCGAATTATAACCATGCAGAATACAATAGGCAAGCTGCTGGAGAAGGTAATTGCCAGGAAAATATCAAGCCAACTAGAGAGGCAAGGTGTTTTCCCACCTACCCTGGGTGGGTACCGTCCAAAAAGAGAAACCTGGACCAATGCAGCAGTCTTTGCCCAGGATGTCTATGAAGGTTTCCACACAGGCACTGAAACCGTTGCTGCAGCGATTGATCTTGAGGACGCATACAACAGAGTACCACTGGATTTTTTAATGTTTCAGCTTCTTGAACTAAACGTAAGTCCATTCCTCCTTAGTTGGATCGCTGCAGCCCTCTACCAACGGAAAGTAGTTTTTAGATGTGGCAGTTGGACTTCGGAACCAACAACAATATATCCTGGCCTACCACAGGGATCGCCATTATCTCCGGTACTGTTCAACGCCTACACAGTGAGAATCACCAGTGAGCAGATCACTGGACCTGGCAGGACATTGTCGTATGCCGATGATGTTTTAGTGTATCGTCAGGGTAAGGATAGAGAGGAGGTTGCTGTGGAACTACAAACCGAACTCAATCGCATAAGTACTTGGTGTGATGAAGCTGGGGCAATGGTCAACCCAACAAAGGCAACAGTGACTTGGTTCTCGTTGAATAATCATATTGTCAACAATCCAACACCAACTGTAATGCTGTGTTCAGAAACGGTGGAAAGAACGCAGGCAATGAATTACCTGGGAATACGGTTTGATCGAAGCCTTGCTTATAATGTGCACATAGACCAGGTGATAACAAAGGCCAAGCGGGGTTTGGCAGCGATGCGGGTGATGGCGGCAGCAAACTGTGAGCAGCGCCATCTATGTCTTCTGTACGAGGGCTGGTCATGTCTTTTTTGGAGTATGCAATGGCAATCCTGACTCTCAGCCATAAGCAGATAGAAAGGATGGAAAGAATACAGAATGAAGCAATGCGCATTATTCTTGGATGTACAAGAGATACAGCATGCAGGGCGATGCGCTACCTTCTTGATTTTCCAACCATTGAAGAGAGAATACAAGTTTGCAGGGCACGTGCCTACCTCAAAATTAACGCAAACACACACTCCACTAAGTAATAGGAGAGGAGGTTAAAAAGGGACTCTATTGGTCAAGCCAAGACTTCTTCAACAGTGTGTTCACTTGAGGACTTAGAACTGGCAATGGGTGAAGAATCTTCGCATTCCTTTTGAAATTCGCATCCAACCCCAAAATTTAAAATTCATTCAGTTCTACTTGCGTGAAAAAGGTTGATTTTGAAATTCGGCGAGAGAAACGGAATTTTGAAGGTCGAGTCCGTTTTTAGAATACTTAGTAGCCTAATCATGGGCCTTGAGGGAGTTTGCCGTGGAGAAACACTTTGCCGTTCAAAATACATATAGCCTCCATGAGCTGATTAAGAAAGTTAGTTAGTGGACAGATCAGACTTTCACTCGGCCTTTCCTTACGATAATGCTGGATCCATCCAGGATATCCGGAGGGGTGATCCGAGAACGCGCCTTCTGTGTTGGTTTGGAAAAATTTTGGTTTCCTCGTAGTGTCTTGTTTGGCCGCTTCAGAATGAGCTGCTGCAGTCTGGTTGTTGTAGATTGAGGTCAGACGCGCTGGACCAAAGTCTGACTTCTGTAGAGCATTCAGAATGTCACTTGGCCATGATGCGTCCCCTCCAAAAGTGGCCAGACTGCGAGCGCAGCCCACTCTTTTGGGGTGCCACAACACTACGAGGAAACTAATTTTGCAACCAACCCAGAAGGCAGCAACCATTCTCTTCGGGACCTCCTCTACCTTGGATCTGAACTTTGGACTAAGGAAACGGGGCCAGTAAATGTCTGTGTCTGACCCTGTATTGCTTACTTACTGCCATGACTTCCATGGTCAGGCTACTTGTGGTTGTCGTGAAGTGCCGCCTTAACATCCCAGAATATTTTTCTCAGTCTCCAAATTTGAGAGGCCAAATTGAGAAAGCATGAATTAATCACGCTACTCCAAAATTATCTAGTCGTGAGGTAAGATTATTCACAAAAAGCCTCTAGCCATGACGTAAGCTTGCAGATGACAAGTAAAATGGCAACTAGATAATTAGTATACACCTTGGGAAAACTGCTGACCCAGACGGGCTATGACACCACACAGACGCATTGGCACCTTCTTGCCCAGGTAGACCCAGACTGAATCAACAATGAACTGGGCCAGTGAGTGAAATAAAACCACCCAGGCGTGAACAACATTGACACAGGGAGAGATAATAGCCCCAGGGCGGTAAACAAGCCCCGTCCACTCGGACTGGCAGACTCAGGAAGGTGTGAAATCACTGATAAGACTCAGTGGGCTAATAATGGTCAGACCCACAGGTGGGAAGGCTAGTGTGCATGCAGAAAGAATTTTTATGACTGGACAGACTTGGAGTTAATTGCAATTAACGTCAGGAGGAGATAAGAAGAATTTATGAATGGAATTCCTGGGAGATAAGTGTCTACTGCTAGGCTAGGTATAAAAACCCCTGCTAGACTTTTCCCCTTTAGATTAAGTCTGACTTCAGAACAGGTAGGAACTATCTCAATGTTCTGTAGTCATATGCATGATTATTATGTTAGATTTCACTACAAAAGTTATTTCTTAGTTACTTATTTTCAGTCTATATCTGATCTAGGTTATTGCAAGAACTATCATTGTCATAGGTTACTTGAGTGTTCGTTCTAAGTTCTGTGTTCAATATCATTGTGCTTCATGTATTACTCTTCTGAGAAGGAGAAACTTGTGAAAGGCAGATCTTGTCTAGATATACTTGAGGTGTCGTAGCAGATGCTTGCCATTTCTTTCTAAACTAGATTAGTCTCTTTTTGGTGTGTGCATTTGTTGTACAGATTATAGTCAACTGACTATTTATTTAATTCTTACAACAGCAGTAACTGAGTTGTGATTAAACCGGGCAGCTCAGCAAATATGGCTGGTCTGTTTGGTCACTTCAATTAGACTTGTTGTATATCTCATTTTGTAGCTATACAATATTAGTACTCATTAATAATGCCTGATGCTATTATGTGAGTATCATTAGATGTCTATCTTGAAGTAATATAATGTTTACGGATATGTTGGATGTATGTATGTGTAATTTCATATGAATATACGATGCTAGGAATATGCTTCGTACATATTCTTTTTGTGTATATACATCTCATTTCGTATACCTACAAACTAACTAGTGCATTATGCTATTATGTTAAAGTATCATAATATGTCTAGTTTAAGTAATGTTTTATGTGTATTGGATGTTTGATATATTGATTTGTCATATGCAAACCTACCAATATGAAGTGTTATGCTAATTTTGCGCATTGGCACATTGGCCAATGATTGTGTTGGAAGCAGAGGTGTAATGGTACAGACATTACCCACAATTGGTAGTATAGGGTATATGGTGCTAAACTTTCTCAGTGTATTGTGGGCGTGCGTCCACGGTAATGCATGGAAACCTGGCACAGCTACTTGTCACGGCTTGCAAGCCCGGATGATCAGGCATTGTTATAATACCCTTACCGACCCTGTGAGCTGCTAAACTAACACTGGACGGAGCGGCTGTACGACACAGAATTTCTGTATTAGCGACATGGACATGGGGCGGCAGAAATGTTATCATTACAGGCGTGTGAGACAATTGAAAAGCCCGTCCCCGACTAAGACAGTAGGAGGGAGAAGGAGGATGGTGAACACAGTAGAGCTGGAAGATAAACTTGGCCAGACTGGTCATTGTATATGTTTGTGTTATGATATGTTTTAATTAGGATTGCGCTGATGTAGAACTGATATAACACATTCTTGACTTTCTTTCAAGCTCTCACAAGGAGCACCTATGTTATAGATCTCAAGAACGAGTTATGACTAGGCGTGTCAGGACTGACAGGATCGTCAGAATACCGGCAAGCTGTTTTTTCTTTTGTTGTCTACTGGAGAGTGGGAATCTGGACCACAGTTCCAGATAGATCGAGTAACAAGTAAAGTTACGTAATGTTTGTCATCAATATCAATATGTATATGATTTCATCATCCTCACATTGACAATCATCCTATGTCTATTGTTATGATTAGCAAATAAATGTTGTAGTATTGTAACTCATAGTTCTGTCATTATATTTTAATTCCAATTGTGCATACGTGTTGTGTGTGTACATTGGTGGGGGTTCACTTACACACCAAGGAAAGGAGCAGTCAGGGAGAAAAACCTGTACTGAGATAGTCGTCTATACTACTTATATTCAGACGTAAAAATCTATCTTAGCTAACCTTCTTCTTCCCTATCCTTGGCGAATATTCAGCACAGTTCATTTCAATTTTGTAACGAGCCACTTGGAGCTGTACGTTGGATATTCAGGGCTTAATCTGTAGTTCAGCCATATAGATTTTGTCCCTAGTCAGTTTCTGACTATTAGGGGTTGCTCGCCAGTGAAAAATACTTTCATCTAGCCGGTGGGGCACCCCGACTTCTGACAGATTGGGGTCCAGTCCGCGATCCTGAACCAGGATTCTAGTAATCATAGTGATTCTACTAGACCCTAGACATACGATTTTTAAAAGTTAACTCTTGTAATCTTCAATCATCAAAATAGACTATCATCAAATGTAGCTACTTTTAGTTGAGGAAGTTTCAGAGTACATATATAACTTTTCAAAAGTATAACAGATAAGAACTTATGAGAAAACTACCTCATCTATCATTTATGGATAAGTATTTTAATTCTTATCATTTAGTGTATCATTCATCATTTAATGATAACTGATCACTTTAATCATAATTACATTGATGTGTTTGATGATTTAACTGCTTGACTGATTTGCAATTTTATGCTAATATATGCCATGTTCATTTTGACATGTATGCAGTGCATTTTAATGTTTATTTAGGTAAATATTACTGTTGATTACTGTGTAGTATATCTCTCACACTTACTTCACTGCTGTCGCCACGGTACTACTTGAATATTATTTTCAGTTGTCTTTCACTGCTGAGGCTAAACTATACACATTGGATAGCGTAGACTGTCAGTAGTAACTCTTGTCGTTCTAGCTTATATCTGATTTTTGATATATACATAGGGGCTTACCTTGAATATAGTCATTAGCAATTATGTTCTTGCTTTACCGGAATCTTGAAGAGGATCTGAAGGCGCGCGCAGATTTCTCAGAGACCGCGAGAGGGTGGGGCATAAGAGAAGGCTTACAGGGAGAGCAACTAGAAACATATATCATAGCTGAGTTAGAATGGTGGGACCAAGAAGAAGAAATTATGTTTAAAGAAGATGATGAGTTCTTTGAAGCACAAGAGCGTAGCAAAACTGAAGGAGTAAAGATGGAGAAAACGCATATGGAAACAGTCAATGCGGAGAAGCTAACCTTTCTAGCGGAACATAAGGTAGGAGATACGGATGCTCACCCAACCAGGAAGGAAGGGACATCTTTGCCAACCACCGCAGAATCAGAGGTAGTGGACCGGGAACTACAGGTTCTCATTCGACCCAGTCCTAAACGGAAAAGAGGGAAGAAAAAACGTGCCAAGGGCACTTCAAACAGTCACAAACGTGATAACTGTTTGCACCACGACAATAGTCGTTTGACAGTACAGGACCTTCAGGAAAACCACTTGACTTCTACGAGAAATGAATCTCGAGAGAAAGAGGAACTGAAGACAACCTTTAATGAGGTCGCAGGCGGAGACCTAGCCGATTCTCACATTCCCTTCGGTTCACGGAATCACGAAGTGGAATTACATCTGACTGAAATAGGGAGGAAGGAAGAAACGGAATCCCAGGTGAATTTCATTACTGCAACGCGGGAAGAATCACTAATTATCAGTTCAGATAATTTAACTGGTCCGCCAGTACAAGACTCCCAGGAATCTCATTTTACTTCAACGAGAGGTGAAACTCAAGAGGAAGATGACCTGAGGACATCTTTTAAGGAGGTCGGAGATCGAAAGGTAACCGACTTTATTATTCCCTTCAGCTCAGGAGAGGATGAAGTGGGATTAAATTTGACTGACAGAGGGATGAAGGAAGACCCGGAACCCCTCGTGATCTTTGAGGCTGCAGCTCAGGACAAGACACTAGATCATCAGTTCAAATGCATTTACGTAATGTGATGGATTGCTTAGACCAGCCCATCACAGGATTTACCTCAACTGGACTTAGCCCATGAAAGCAGGACCAGAGAGGAACATCCAGACCAGGAAACATTTCCAGTTGTTATCTCACAGTATACCAGTTCGGAGACTCAGGAAACACAAGGAATTGTCATGAGCCAGAATATGGACTCTGATATTGTGCAGACAACATTGTCTGTAGTTGCTAAAGAAGAAAATTCTTTGCACAAGATGGAGGAAGAAACGCCTATCATCTCATTAGCTGAAGTTATCAGGGAATTCCAGCAACAGGGACCTGAAGTAACAGAAGTCAAGAGTGGTTTGGAATCAACACTCTTAGGACTCAATCTACCCTTCAGTCAGGTCGATTTGATAGGAGTAGATCAGCTATTTGTGGATACTTTATTCAAAAGTAACTCCACTTTATCGCCTGTGAATAACTATGTTATTTCTCAAGGCTGGACAACTTGGCTCACTAAATTTCCAATTTCTAGCACGGTTTTCACACGAAACTCTAATGCAGAGAAACTCAGCCCATTAACTGAATATCAGGGGAAGAAACCGCGACACCGAGGAGGGACGATTGTTACGCCCGACTTTGAAGGAGGAAAGCGCCAGTTGAATTTATATCATGGGACCATGATGTGTAACATTATTCCTTTCAAAAGGAAGCTATTGATAGATCTGTTAAGAATCTATAAAGGATGGAGGAATATCACGGAGACAAGCTTTGCTGTGGCCAGCTTATGCAAGACCTCACTACGGGTACATCCTCGGCTGAAAGGAGTAAATCACGTGAGTGAATGGTGTAAAACAATTGCTGTCCAGAGGCGTAGAAGAATCCCGTTGATTGTGATCTTTCCCGGAGGGGTAAAATTACAACCTCCTGACAATTACCGGATTTTACCAAGCTATTGCATGGAATCCCGGCCGAAAACCAGGTACAAGGATCTATCCAGAGTATCTTTGGGTTATGGAAATGGGACGTCTTTATGCAGAGGCAGGACAACCCACTGCCACAAGGAATATTGGAAACCTTTAGGCAGATACAGAACGGAGAGTGCTTAGGCATTATTCTGGGATGTACGGCGTGCGTTGAAAAAAGATTTCTGGCAGAAACTTTTTTTTAAGGGGAAAGCTCTGTCGTGAAGTGCCGCCTTAACATCCCAGAATATTTTTCTCAGTCTCCAAATTTGAGAGGCCAAATTGAGAAAGCATGAATTAATCACGCTACTCCAAAATTATCTAGTCGTGAGGTAAGATTATTCACAAAAAGCCTCTAGCCATGACGTAAGCTTGCAGATGACAAGTAAAATGGCAACTAGATAATTAGTATACACCTTGGGAAACTGCTGACCCAGACGGGCTATGACACCACACAGACGCATTGGCACCTTCTTGCCCAGGTAGACCCAGACTGAATCAACAATGAACTGGGCCAGTGAGTGAAATAAAACCACCCAGGCGTGAACAACATTGACACAGGGAGAGATAATAGCCCCAGGGCGGTAAACAAGCCCCGTCCACTCCGACTGGCAGACTCAGGAAGGTGTGAAATCACTGATAAGACTCAGTGGGCTAATAATGGTCAGACCCACAGGTGGGAAGGCTAGTGTGCATGCAGAAAGAATTTTTATGACTGGACAGACTTGGAGTTAATTGCAATTAACGTCAGGAGGAGATAAGAAGAATTTATGAATGGAATTCCTGGGAGATAAGTGTCTACTGCTAGGCTAGGTATAAAAACCCCTGCTAGACTTTTCCCTTTAGATTAAGTCTGACTTCAGAACAGGTAGGAACTATCTCAATGTTCTGTAGTCATATGCATGATTATTATGTTAGATTTCACTACAAAAGTTATTTCTTAGTTACTTATTTTCAGTCTATATCTGATCTAGGTTATTGCAAGAACTATCATTGTCATAGGTTACTTGAGTGTTCTTTCTAAGTTCTGTGTTCAATATCATTGTGCTTCATGTATTACTCTTCTGAGAAGGAGAAACTTGTGAAAGGCAGATCTTGTCTAGATATACTTGAGGTATCGTAGCAGATGCTTGCCATTTCTTTCTAAACTAGACTAGTCTCTTTTTGGTGTGTGCATTTGTTGTACAGATTATAGTCAACTGACTATTTATTTAATTCTTACAACAGCAGTAACTGAGTTGTGATTAAACCGGGCAGCTCAGCAAATATGGCTGGTCTGTTTGGTCACTTCAATTAGACTTGTTGTATATCTCATTTTGTAGCTATACAATATTAGTACTCATTAATAATGCCTGATGCTATTATGTGAGTATCATTAGATGTCTATCTTGAAGTAATATAATGTTTACGGATATGTTGGATGTATGTATGTGTAATTTCATATGAATATACGATGCTAGGAATATGCTTCGTACATATTCTTTTTGTGTATATACATCTCATTTCGTATACCTACAAACTAACTAGTGCATTATGCTATTATGTTAAAGTATCATAATATGTCTAGTTTAAGTAATGTTTTATGTGTATTGGATGTTTGATATATTGATTTGTCATATGCAAACCTACCAATATGAAGTGTTATGCTAATTTTGCGCATTGGCACATTGGCCAATGATTGTGTTGGAAGCAGAGGTGTAATGGTACAGACATTACCCACAATTGGTAGTATAGGGTATATGGTGCTAAACTTTCTCAGTGTATTGTGGGCGTGCGTCCACGGTAATGCATGGAAACCTGGCACAGCTACGTGTCACGGCTTGCAAGCCCGGATGATCAGGCATTGTTATAATACCCTTACCGACCCTGTGAGCTGCTAAACTAACACTGGACGGAGCGGCTGTACGACACAGAATTTCTGTATTAGCGACATGGACATGGGGCGGCAGAAATGTAATCATTACAGGCGTGTGAGACAATTGAAAAGCCCGTCCCAGACTAAGACAGTAGGAGGGAGAAGGAGGATGGTGAACAGCAGTAGAGCTGGAAGATAAACTTGGCCAGACTGGTCATTGTATATGTTTGTGTTATGATATGTTTTAATTAGGATTGCGCTGATGTAGAACTGATATAACACATTCTTGACTTTCTTTCAAGCTCTCACAAGGAGCACCTATGTTATAGATCTCAAGACTAGAGACTACTGACTAGGAGTGTCAGGACTGGCAGGATCGTCAGAATACCGGCAAGCTGTTCTTTTCTTTTGTTGAGTCTACTGGAGAGTGGGGAATCTGGACCACAGTTCCAGATAGATCGAGTAACAAGTAAAGTTACGTAATGTTTGTCATCATATCAATATGTATATGATTTCATCATCCTCATATTGACAATCATCCTATGTCTATTGTTATGATTAGCAAATAAATGTTGTAGTATTGTAACTCATAGTTCTGTCAGTTATATTTTAATTCCAATTGTGCATACGTGTTGTGTGTGTACATTGGTGGGGGTTCACTTACACACCAAGGAAAGGAGCAGTCAGGGAGAAAACCTGTACTGAGATAGTCGTCTATACTAATATATTTAGACTTAAAACATCTATCTTAAGCTAACCTTCTCTTTCCTATACCTTGGCGAATATTCAGCACAGTTCATTTCATTTTGTAACGAGCCACTTGGAGCTGTACGTTGGATATTCAGGGCTTAATCTGTAGTTCAGCCATATAGATTTTGTCCCTAGTCAGTTTCTGACTATTAGGGGTTGCTCGCCAGTGAAAAATACTTTCATCTAGCCGGTGGGGCACCCCGACTTCTGACAGTGGTTTCAGTGAAAGCATCAGAGTCCTCCTTCACAATTCTCCCTCCGGCCCGAGCTGTAAAGGCCCATGAGCTTCTCACATGTCGGACGACCGACCCATCTGTGTAGATGACCGCGTCACTGTCTAGCGAATTCTCGAAAATCAACGCTTGTACTTCAGCCTCCACAGCAGCCGGATTTTCTTGTCTGCATTTTCTATCTAGTTGGATGCAAACTGAAAAGGATGTGCAGAAGTCTGTTGGCACTTGCACCCACTCCTCGCCAGGTTCTAAGTCCTCAAGTGAACACACCTGTTGAAGAATGTCTTCGGCTTGACCCATCCACGACCGTCCTCTTTTTAACCTGCTGCCCTTCACCTTCCTAATTTCACTATGCAGTGGATGCTGTGTGTTTGCGTTAATTCTGAGGTAGGCGCGTGCCCTGCAAACTTGCATTCTCTCTTCAATGGTTGGAAAATCAAGAAGGTAACGCATCGCCCTGCATGCTGTATCTCTTGTACATCCAAGAATAATGCGCATAGCTTCATTCTGTATCCTTTCCATCCTTTCTATCTGCTTATGGCTGAGAGTCAGGATTGCCATTGCATACTCCAAAACAGACATGACCAGCCCCTCGTACAGAAGACATAGATGGCGCTGCTCACAGTTTGCTGCCGCCATCACCCGCATCGCTGCCAAGCCCCGCTTGGCCTTTGTTATCACCTGGTCTATGTGCACATTATAAGCAAGGCTTCGATCAAACCGTATCCCCAGGTAATTCATTGCCTGCGTTCTTTCCACCGTCTCTGAACACAGCATTACAGTTGGTGTTGGATTGTTGACAATATGATTATTCAACGAGAACCAAGTCACTGTTGCCTTTGTTGGGTTGACCATTGCCCCAGCTTCATCACACCAAGTACTTATGCGATTGAGTTCGGTTTGTAGTTCCACAGCAACCTCCTCTCTATCCTTACCCTGACGATACACTAAAACATCATCGGCATATGACAATGTCCTGCCAGGTCCAGTGATCTGCTCACTGGTGATTCTCACTGTGTAGGCGTTGAACAGTACCGGAGATAATGGTGATCCCTGTGGTAGGCCAGGATATATTGTTGTTGGTTCCGAAGTCCAACTGCCACATCTAAAAACTACTTTCCGTTGGAAGAGGGCTGCAGCGATCCAACTAAGGAGGAATGGACTTACGTTTAGTTCAAGAAGCTGAAACATTAAAAAATCCAGTGGTACTCTGTTGTATGCGTCCTCAAGATCAATCGCTGCAGCAACAGTTTCAGTGCCTGAGTGGAAACCTTCATAGACATCATGGGCAAAGACTGCTGCATTGGTCCAGGTTTCTCTTTTGGACGGTACCCACCCAGGGTAGGTGGGAAAACACCTTGCCTCTCTAGTTGGCTTGATATTTTCCTGGCAATTACCTTCTCCAGCAGCTTGCCTACTGTATTCTGCTGATAATTTTCCC
>JACEFZ010003043.1:7500-14601 GCA_014155875.1 Cepaea nemoralis | reverse complement strand
AAGGGGAAAAAAAAATGGTTAGACCATTTTACATATCTAGGATCAGGGGTAAATAGCAAATTATCCCTAGATCGGGAAAAATCAACATCCGGATTGGTAAGGTAGCAACAACAATGAACAAGTTAAGAAAAAGTGTAGGGGAGAACAGGAAGCTTACTACCAAAACAAAAGTCCTTGTCTATCAAACCTGTCATTAGTACTCTTCTTTATGGCAGTGAAACCTGGACAACTTACTCACACCAAGAGAAACGTTTAAACAGCTTTCATATGCGGTGTCTGCGAAGATTTCTTGGTATTAAGTGGCAAGACAAAATCACAAATACTGAAGTATTGGAAAGATCAGGTTGTGTGACGGTTTATTCCATACTGAGCCTATGTAGACTTAGATGGATAGGACATGTTAGGAGGATGGATGATGGTAGAATACCAAAGGACTTCTTTTTGTGTGAATTACAGATGGGTAAGAGATCTCAGGGTCGGCCTCTACTACGATACAAAGATTTATGTAAACAGGACATGATTTATACAAGCATTGATAATGCACATTGAGAGCAAGTGGCCGCTGAACGTCTTGCATGGAGGGCAATCATCAGAAATGGAATAAAAACAAAGGATAAAATTATTGCAGATAAGTTACACCCCGAGCGTGTGAGTTGTAAGATGGTGCATGATGGTGGAAATGACCACGTGTTCACATGCACCCACTGTGAAGGAACATTTACAGCGTGAATTGGCCTCTTCAGTCACATTCGCTATTGTCATGGGTAAAAGTTATTATGCCTGTTTGAAGCACAAACTATCGTCTGTCAAGACGGCAAGGTGCCATTGTATGTATATATATATATATATATATATATATATATATATATATATATATATATATATATTATATATATATATATATATATATATAATATATATATACACTATTTCTAGAGGAATTTTCCAAAGTCAACCTCTGATTGGCTTGGGAAAATTTAAAGAAATTGTCAATAACATCTAAATACATACAAAAGTTATTGTACATCACTGCATTCCTTTTTCCCATAGTCATCACCAAAATTCAGGTACTTGTATTGTAGCCTTTGTGCTAGCAGCAGCGTAGGAAGGCGTGTTGTCCTGCAGGATAATGACGCCACTGTGATTATTCAGCGCCATTTTTTTTTTAAATTTGATCGACCGAGGAAGCTTCTTCAGTGTTTCACAATAAATTTCTGACGTTATTGTGGTCCCCAGTGTCATGAATTCCGTCAAGAAAATGCCTTTGCGGTCTGTAGCGCAAAATGTCTGGAACATCCTCCTTTCAGCCCCGACTTAGCCCCTAGCGATTTCCACCTTATTAGTCCACTGAAAACCCACCTTGGCGGAAGAGATTTCGCAAATGACGCCGAAGTTGAATGTGAAGTGTAAACTTGGTTTAGAAAACAGAGCTAGCTAAGCAACCAAAGTAGGTGGTAATTAGAAAAACTGTTTCGGTCTTTAATTCTTTATAACGACTCAAATAATAAAACGTGTAATTACCTTATTAGTGAGAATGAGACAGTTTCCTTACAGCAAAAAGTAGATCACCACTTGTGGGTCACACATTGGCGCATTGTAATACTTTTGCTCTCCGGGCTTATGTATCATCTCTGGTGAACGGTAGATGACAGAAACATGGCGACTGACGTGTGCAGAAGAGTTTTGTTTCTCAAAATCTCTCTCTCTCTGGCGTAGTTCGCCGGAACAAATTGAGAATTCTGTGTTGCACGAATTCAGGATGTAAATTCCAGGTGCTGACTACAGAACTCCCTAGATTCAGTGAATTCTGTGTACGGTATTCGTGGCTCATTAGGATTTTTAGAATTCTTCCTAATGAAGCACGTAGAATTTCTCCACACAGAAACTCGATTTCAAAATGTCCCCTTTCTATCAATTATCATAGGAGATAAGCAAGATTGGGGAGGGGATGGCAGATGATAACCTATTTGGGTTTTGTTACACAGTCCCAGAACAAGTTACCCTCATTATCCGTTGCGAAAAATCATTTATTGAATACGTTGTCTTGTTTGGAGAATGAGTATGCTTCCACGTTTGACTGTACCTTCGTCTCTGCATTCACGAAGTTAATCCATGTCTCGTCCTCAGTCACTATTCTGTCGAGAAATGCATCACCCTCTTCTCAGTAACTCATAAGGAACGTCAAAGCTGAGCTCATCATTTGAATTTTTTGAACGTTAGTCAGGTGCTGTGGTACCCATCGTGACCAGAATTTCTGGTAGCCTAACCTCTCTGTGACAATTCGAAACAGGCTAGTCCTAAAAATGTGTGGAAATTATGTAGAAAGATCTGAAATTGTGAAACCACGCTTTTCCACTAAGATCCGGTCAATATTTTGAATATCCTCATATGTCACACATGTATGTCGCCCTTGAAATATCTTTACGCCCATCTCTGAATGTCCTGCACCAATATTTTACAGAATTGTCACTCATAGCGTTATCACCTTAAATGGGACACAATCGACAATGAATCTCGGCCGCATTTTGGCCTCCTGCGTGAAGAAAACGAACGACATCACGAATGTCACATATATACTGTTCAAGAGAAGGATGACATGTAATCAGTCCTGTTTAGTACTAACTCGAAACAGAGCAAATAAAAATAAAGATAATTAAAATTCACACAAACAAATACAGACCTCAACTGTAACCGATGCTGTAGAAACAGGTTGAACGAGGCTGATTTTGTTTTCGTAAATACTGAACTGAAATATATAGCTTGGATATATTCGATAAATATATGTTAGTTAGTTAGTCGACAGATCATCCTCATTGCACATCGAACCATTCAGTCTATAAGTGCTCGGATCCCCTCCTCAGCAAATCCCGCAGCGTGTAGCGGCTCACGACACTAGTTCTGTGTTGGTTTATCAATCTTCTGTGGCTTCCTGAGTAGTGTTCTTGTTTGGCCACACCTCTTTTAATTTGCAGTTCTCGCAGTCTGACCATGGTTGTAGATTCACAGTCATCACTTGGTTCTCGCAACATTTTTACTTCTCGTAGAGCATTCATAATGGTCCATGGCCTGGTCCATACGCTTCCGCCCTCCACAGTAGCCTTACCTGCGAGCTTGTCAGCCCGCTAAATTCCTTTTACTCCCGCATGCCCTGGCACGAAGATGAAACTAATCTTTGCCAGCCGAGACCGCTCCAGAGATAGCAGCCATTCGCTTCGGATCCATCCCCTCTCTATCCTCTTGAACATGCTCATTGAGTCGCTAAGGAAACATGCCCTAGTTAATGTCTGTGTCTCGAGCCATGTTATTGCTTTACTTACTGCCATGACTTCCATAGTCAGACTTCTTGTGGTCTCAGCAAAACACCAGAGTCCTCCTTCACAATTCTCCCTCCGGCCTGCGCCATAAAAGCCCATGAGCTTCTCACATGTCGGACGACCGACCCATCTGTGTATATGACAGCATCACCGTCTAACGAATTCTCGAAAATCAAAGCTTGTACTTCCGCTTCCACAGCAGCCGGAATTTCTTGTGTGCATGTTCTGTCTAGTTGGATGCAGACTGAAAGAGACGTACAGAAATCTGTTGGCACTTGTACACACTCCTCGTAAGGTTCTAAGTCCTCAAGTGAACATACCTGTCAAAGAATGTCCTCGGTTTGACCCATCCACGACCTTCCTCTTTTTAACCTGCTGCCCTTCACCTTCCTAATTTCACTATGCAGTGGATGTTGTGTGTTTGCGTTAACTCTGAGGTAGGCACGTGCTCTGCAAATTTTTATATTCTGTCTTCAATGGTTGGAAAATCAAGAAGGTAGCGCATCGCCCTGCATGCTGATATTAGATACATATATACATGCACGCAGCCAGATGGACGAACGGATGGATGAATGCTCGATACGAGCTTAAGTGATAATGAAAACCTGTAGACAAAGAAAGACAGCTGGTGAAAAATTTCAGAAATTGAATATTATATTAGACCTTAATATGACAACTCCGTGGCAAAGGCGTTACGGACGCGGTTTATAATTCCGTTTACCTGCGTTTGAAACACAGCTGCTACCGATTCGGCAGCAGACCGTGTCGCGCTGGGTTTTAACGTGATATGGGCGCCGGTCGTTCAGAAAGCAATGGAAAACTACTGAAAGTAAACTTGCAAAGACATCAGTAACAGCAATGCTTGTGTTGACAGCGATGTCCTGTAAATACGATGTGCAAAAAAAAAAAAGAGAACTAAATATATATTTGCGTGATGCAACATAATCTGAGTAATGTTTTTATCCAGAGAAAAGATGGCAGACCGAAATTAAGTACACAAAGTGTGCAGAAACATCAACACAGTGTTGGAACGCCTGGTGCCAGCTCAATGAATCAAGAACCACAACGGAAAATTGAGACTTTCACGTGGGCTAACGAATGCATTGCAACAACTGTAAGTAATTATCCATAGTTGACAATAGGCAAAGCTCTATACACAAATTATACATCATAAATCACAATCAAATCATTTGTAAGGAACAATGTAGTTACAAATATTGCACTCGCAAATATATCATCACAGAAAAGATGCTTAAACATAGTTTAATTTACTTCACCAACAATCAAATATGAGTAATGGAGACATTTGGTAAATGTCTTGGAGGAGAAACTGGAATATTGACAGCTGTGATATAAAGAAAATTTGATTTGAACCAAAAGCCTTGCTGGCTAATGTAAGAAAGATAACATGAGCATAATATATATTCTAGATAGAAAGAGACGTAAGATGACGTGGTCGCTAGTCTTAAGCTGGAATACACTGCTAGGCTATTCGCCGTAATGGTAGGCGCAAGAGGTCTAGTCTTCCACTCCGTGCTAATGTTGTGATGTGCTAAAGTGCTAATGTTGTGATGTGCTATGATGTGCTAAAGCAGATGGGCATTACAGAACAAGCGAGAACTTGAGCACAAAAACAACAGTGTGAGGCAGCCTAAAAAGCCTCTTGCTGGCTGTGGAATTGTCGCAACCTGAATGGGACATGTGTCGAAACTAGTATGGTGAAGCGGTAACTGCAGAACGACTCACAATCTCTCAACTAAGAGCACAAACTTGCAACGTCTCGTCACTCTATAGCCTTCCCTCAGAGTGAGGGTGATGAATCTATGTGCAGTCAAATCATGTAAATGTCGTCCGAAGTCCAACCTCCATACCAGAGCGGTAATCTTCCGTAAGTCTCACTCAGTTGCAGAGACCAAGAGGTGGGTCGAAAGACCAAAGGAAGAGCCGGCTTCCCAGTAGAGTGTGGTGCCGTGAATGGGGCAAGTAGAAGGAACATGGCGACGGAGACGTATGGAGGCGATAGAGGCCGTGGCTGGGGATGAAGCAGGCTCTCCACGACCTCAGGTGCTAAGGAGCAAGCACAGGCTGAACAGACTCTCCTCTCTGGTGGAGGGAAGACTTGAGAGTGGACATGTTAACAGATAAGGGACAAGCACAACAACAAGGACAACGAAATCGACCGAACGTCTCACACGGCAGGGAAAAGACGCACAGAGTCATGACCCTGACGGGCCCGCCCCTAGAGAATGTCAGGAGAATAATGGGCCGAAACATTCGGGGAAGGGAGACCCTTTCTGGCGATCAGAAGTCCCCTGCCGTGTTTGCTTCTCGGCGGAGTTGTTACAATAACTTATGACTAGTCCATCAGACAATCCGGATAGACGGATGGTCACTCTGGAGAGACAGAGCGCTGCTTCAGCGCAGTGGTGGAAGTAGGTCCACCAGTGAAAAGTTGGGGCAGACAACAGACCGGACTGACAACCCTTAATGCTGTATAATGTTCTTGTCGCGTCAGTTCAAAGTACAAGTAGATGCCCTGTGGATCTTCTGAAAGGGGGAACGTGAGGGATCCATTGGTGACCACACGTTGACGACCATATCCGTTCAACCGACCATGACTTCAGCCGAACGACCCAGCTGGGCATGCGTCTGTGGTAAAAGCTTCGCAACGTTCCGGGGAATGAGAATTCACGATGGACGAAAGAAGTGCGAGATTACGTCACAGGAGGACGACAGCGCTCCCTTGAACGGGATATACATAAAACGCAAGAGGATCCCAGCCAGGGAAATTCCCACAGTGCTGAGAAGACTCAACCCGATGTCCCCTGTGACGAACACGGGCAACCTTCCGAGAATCTCACGGTGAAGATCAAGTTCCCCAATACCACAGAGAAGACAGAGTGGGCACGGAGAGATGAGTCGCTGTCCCGTGTTCTAGAGGAAGAGAGTAGTTTGTAATGGTGGAATCAGGTAGTATTCCTGGGCGGGTTATGTAGGCGGCCGCCATAAATCGTTGTATGTGAGTTATATCGAGCTGCGCGTGACCTTACAAAAACGGACCGAATTTGACCTAGTCTTTCAAATCTCGCGCGTTTTTGGCATTTAACTGCTTCCGGATTGGGAGTTTAAAAAGTTAAACATTAATTATTAAAAGGTAAATTATACACGAAATAATTTTTAATCCAGTCCATGTCTACTCTGTGTGGTGTGTGTGTGTGTGTGTGTGTGTGTGTGTGCGTGTGTGTGTGGGTGGGTGGGTATGTGAGTGTGTGTGTGTGTGTGTGTGTGTGTGTGTGTGTGTGTGTGTGTGGTAGACCGACGTGGGGGGTGTGGGAGCAGGGGAATGGGCCCTTATTCCGACTATGAGCATTTGCCCACCAAACCCACAGCTACTGTGAGGAGGTGTGAAGTTTGATGATCATCTCGACCCCTGGCCAGTCCAAGTGCAGTACTGAGAGGGCAATGCAACACTTTGATCTTAGCCAAAAGTCCAAAACGGTTAAGCAAACTGGCGTTTATCCTTGTTACAAACTCATAAAATAAACTGAGATGCCATCGTGGTTTAATATAGTGTCGAGAATATAGAATATCATAAGGAAATAAGCTATAGTGTTTTGTTTTTGTTGCCTCAATATAAAATTCAATATCTCAGTAACCAACTGAGGGAAAATGATGAGATTTAGTATATACCCTTATCATTATGTCCACCCAACAAAAAAAATTTTGTTCTGGAGATTTTAAAGCAGATTTCAAAGTTAGTTTATATGAGGTATATTAATTACGATTT
>JACEFZ010003043.1:0-5000 GCA_014155875.1 Cepaea nemoralis | reverse complement strand
TGGACCTATCAAAGACATATTCCTTGGGTGGGGGTAAATATAAGACGGCTGGAAAAAATTCATAATGCTGCAACAGACAGTTTTCAAAATAATTGATCGTGAATGAAGGCAAACAAATACTATAAGTAAAACTGAAAAATTGTCTTATTTCTACAAATATTAACATGAATTATTAAGCTAATTTAAAATATATTCAATTTAATTGTCATACTTTGTGACGTTTGTAAATAATCTTTAAATTATAATAGCATAATATTAATGCGAATTATTTTCCTTCTCAAGTCATTTTCAAAATTAAGGCTAGAGATGTAACTCATGAATAAATAATCGAGTGTTTTTTTGCACTGTTACCTCCCTTTTTTGTTGCGAATTTTATTTTTTTTTTTAAATTAAAAATTAGTGTTATTTGTTGTAGTTGGCGGGGCTTAAACGCTATGTTAAAGTTAAAGTGCTCTGACTCTTCGGTTTCATACTCTTTTTTGTTTCTCGTCTTCTTTTCTTTATATGTTCTGGGCCGGGTGCAAAACTAGAAAGCATTCCATTGGTGATGTGTGCGTGTTAGAGTTATAGTGCATTTCCTCGGGGTGGTATAGGGAGTGGGTGGATGTAGATTTGGAGGCGCAGGGTGGGCACGTGGTTTTGGCGCATGTGGAGAGGAGTGGGGGTTCGAACCCGTGAGCCGCGACGAGTGTCATAGGAAAACCGTCATAAGTAAAATGTAAATATGGTGGGTATATGGTCTGTTTAAGCGAAATGTTCTCCACTTTCATTGACCTTACCAAGGCAGCAGAGAAGGCTGTGGAAGATTATGGCAAAATATGGCTGTCCACTAAAGATTGTCTAAATAGTGCGGCTATTTCATGATGGTATGCAGGCAAGAGTGCAGGAAAATGGTGAACTCTCTGAGACCTTTCCTGTCACCAATGGATTGAAGCAAGGATGTGTCCTGGCACCAACACTGTTCATCCTCATGTGTTAAGCTATGTTGGCGAATGCCTTCAAGAACAACGACATTGGAATAGACATCACCTACCACTTGGATGGAAAGTTATTCAATCTCAGAACGCTGAAAGCTAAAACAAACATTAACAGCTACACCGTCAGAGAGCTCCTGTTTGCTGATGATTGCGCTCTATATGCCAACTCAGAGGCAGACATGCAACACAATGTTTCAGCTTTCTCACATGCTTGTGTCACAATGGGCTCAATATTCAACTTGGAAAAGACTGTAGTTATGTACCAGACAGGTCCCCGAGAATAACCACACTGGGCCGAATATCAAAGTGAATGCTCATAAACTAAGTTTTGCGGACAAATTCACCTATCTTTTCAACACTGTGTCACAAGCTGCCACAATTGATGACGAAGTGTATGCAAAAATTTCCAAGGCCACCGCGGCCTTTGGCAGACTGTACAAAAATGTATCGGACAGAAATGGAATACGCCTGCAAACAAAGCTAAAAGTCTACAAAGCAGTTGTATTATCCACACTACTATATGCTTGTGAAACCTTGACTGTTTATCAGCGACACGCTAGGAAATTAAACCACTTACACACAGTCTGCCTTAGGAAGCCTTTTTTTTTTTTTTTATTAAATTCGCATAGACTTTTACAGGACATCGCTGTCAACAGCAGCATCTTTCAGCTGTCTGTTGATTTCTTGGCAAGATTACTCTCAGTAGTTTGCCATTGCTTTCTGAGCGGCAGGCTCAGTTATCCCGCAAGTCACCAGCGGGGGTCAAACCGCTCCCAGTTCTCACCCGCTACGAGACTGCGTGATAAACG
Source organism: Cepaea nemoralis (assembly GCA_014155875.1). Classification (NCBI taxonomy): domain Eukaryota; kingdom Metazoa; phylum Mollusca; class Gastropoda; order Stylommatophora; family Helicidae; genus Cepaea; species Cepaea nemoralis. The sequence continues at coordinate 3,214 of JACEFZ010003043.1, read as the reverse complement.
GGATTACGGAGAATGTGTTGTAACCCCTCGGCCAGAGAGACTGGCCTTAGCAAGCTACTGAAGATTAAATGGCAAGTCAAGATCCCAGACACTGAAGTCCTAGAAAGAGCGTCAATGCCCAGTATACAAACTCTACTAATGATGAATCAGATTAGCTGGGCTGGTCACTTAACTCGCATGCCGGATCATAGGCTCGCTAAACGAATTTATTTACGGTGAGTTGCGTTGTGGCAAACGCTCCCAATGCGGCCAGAGAAAACGCTTGAAAGACACCCTGAAAATCTCACTGAATGCTTTTGGAATTCATCGTGACACCTGGGAGACTGCAGCCAGAGACCGAAATTCGTGGCGTGCATCATTACGCAAGGGTTTAGCCACGTGTGAGGCAACATAACTCCAAGAGCTGTGAAGAAAAGGCAGGACAGAAAAACCACTGCAGAAAATCCTCCTCTAGAAACGTCAAGCATTCTTTGTCCACATTGTCAAAAAACATTTCGAGTCAAAATAGTCCTTATCAGAGATCTTAGAATTCACGGCTCCATACTTTCAACCGCACTGGATTAAATGAATAGTCATCATCATTCTCGATGAACAAACAACATAACAGAGTGTCGTAGTGGCTTTTCACTATCATCATACGAGTTACAAATGAAAACGTTAAAAATAAAAGACGGCCGGTATTATTGTTTGTAGTTTTTATGGCTTAGTGACATTCGTTAGCAAGGTTTGGTAGCGGTTATTAGTGGTATTTTGAGGGTAGTAGTGGTTTATTCACTATCATCGTACGGGTTACAAATGAAAACCTTAAAAAGTAAAGATTGCCGATAGTATTGATTGTTGTGGGTATGGCTTAGTGAAATTAGTTGATAAGAGATGGGTAGCAGGTATTGTGATCTTAGTGGGTCAAATTGTTATGCTCTATCATCATTCGATCTACAAATGGAACCTTTAAAAAATGAAGATGGGGTTTTTACTTTTTAATGAGTATGGTTTTTTTGAAAATTCGTTGTTAAGGCATGGATAGGGGATTAGTGATCTGTAGATAGTCGTAGTGGTTTAAAAAATATCATCATCTTATTCTTCAGCGTTCCGAGCCATTGAGGTTCTTTGCTGCAGATACAATCCGTCTCCATTCGTCTCTCTGGTTGACCCCCTCTTGCCAGTCGTTGATTCCAAGTGCTTTTAAGGCTGTATATGTATTATCTCTCCACCGTCTTCTTGGTCTACCTCGGGGTCTACGGACCATTATTTCCTGAGTGTAAGCGAGTTTTGTTTCCCTATTATCTTCCATTCTTTCTATATGCCCCAGCTATTGTAGTCTATTAGCCTTCATGATATCAGTGATTAGCGGGGACTTAAATAGATCATAAATTTCTTTGTTACTTCTTCTTTTCCACTCTCCACTTTGTGTATCCCTAATGGGTCCAAAGATGCGTCTTAAAATTTTGTTCTCAAAGGTTTGTAACAAGGCTTCGTCTCCTTTCGTTTTACTCCAGGTTTCAGAACCATACAGCACAACTGGTCTGGATCAGTGTTTGTATTTGGATTTGGTTACGAGAAGAGCATTTGATTTTGTAGATGGTGGCATAGTATATTTTTTTCCATATTTTATTCTAATTTGTATTTCTTCCCTTATGATGTTGGAGCAGTTGAAGATGTACAGAGGATTTGTATGTTTTCGTTTTTTAATGGTCATATTATATTTGTATGTGGCCAGAGTTTTAGCCTTTCCCGTCTCTTGAAATTACCATATATTATTTTCCTTGTTGATAACCATCCCCATCTGTTGGGCTTTTTCCTTTAAGTGAGCAATATTCAAATGTTTTTGTTCATTTTCCCCTATAATATATATATATATATTTTATCATCTGTATAACCAAGCAGCTTGGATTTTCCCTCCAATATACATTCTCCTTTACCTCCTTACAACTTTCTCTAGAGCCAGATTGAAGAGTAGCGGTGTAGTGCATCACCTTGTTTCACGCCAGTGTTTTTTGGAAAGGGTCTGTTTTTCCTGCCTTTATATTTTACTATATTATTGTCGAGTCTCACCCAAGTTAAAAAAGTGTTGTCTGCACAACCCCCCGACAATGCTTCGCTGATCATGATAAGACTACAGCTATAACGCGGCGTCGAAAAAACGCCAGGCAATCAACGCTGAGCGATACTAAGCAGTCGGCGGTCAGCGGGAACCAGCGTGAACATTGGGGGTCACGCGGGCTGACTCGAGCACAACTGTGGTGTGTGCTAAAAGCGAGCCAGACTAGGCATGGGGGCGTAACGGATGACGTGTGAATGCAGCTTGAGAGTTTTAGCAGTCTTGATAGTGCCTGTATGACCTTTGGGAAATGGAACGCCTGTCTGTGTGACTTGTAAGTGGAGTGCATTGATGTATTATTTTATTTATGTATTGATTGCTTGCATTTATAATCTATGGTATTGTGAATTGTGATTGCGCGAAGCTTGTATTGTTTCGATGTTGCAGTGCGCACACGTAATTGCCAAGAATCAACAGACAATATATTATCGGCTGTTAGCCTCGTGTTTTTTGATAAGCAATTTAGTATCACACTTTTAAGATACGAGCCATCGTTCTTTGCCCTAAGCAAGACTTTGACAAATAAGTATTTCCATGCATAGTCTGGTCTGTTATTAATTCCTTGTATTCCAAATTTCGGCATACATTCTAGGGCTATTCCTTGGACACTATTAAGCCCTTTTTTAAAAACCACAAAAACGTTATGGAGATCTCTTTTATATTTCCCAAATTTTTTTCGGCTATTTTTCATAAGATAAATATCTGATCTATTTATTGATGTTTTGTCTAAAACCCCCCCTGGTGGTCCCCCTAATATGATTCTGAATATGGTTTAGTCTATTAGTAATACTGCAGATAGTTTTTTATAGTTTTTTGGGGCAGTATGATATTCTCTTTTAAATTTTTACATTGGAATTTTCTCCTTTAAAGAGTTTGGATCACCTCATGTTTTCCGCTCGACCCTGCCATGGGCCCAAACCATCAGTATTTTCTTCCGGTCTTCCCCTTGTCTATTCCCTTCGATCTGCCAGTTTTCACTAAATTCTCCAATACCTTTTTTCTCATAAATGTCCAAAATTTTTTTACTGTCTACATTAATTTCCTAATCAATTTACGATTTTCATTTTCCCTTTTAGGGCACTGGTCCCGGTTTTTTTTTTGGTTTTTCTGTTTTTG
>JACEFZ010003042.1:10000-17432 GCA_014155875.1 Cepaea nemoralis | reverse complement strand
GTTTAAAAACCTTTGTGTTTTTATATTTTGGTTGTACCTATGTCTATGTTTGTTATATCTTTATGTAACTTGTCTTTTTTTATTCTTTATTAATATTCTATTTTGTTTATCTTGTATGTACACATGTCTTGTTTGTTATATCTTGTTGTAACTTTCTTGTGTTGTTATATCTCTTTATGTACACCGTGTCTGTGTTTGTTATATCTATTTATGTACCCGTGTCTATGTTTGTTATATCTATGTATGTAGACCGTGTCTGTGTTTGTTATATCTCTGTATGTAGACTGTGTCTGTGTTTGTTATATCTCTGTATGTACACTATGTCTATGTTTGTTATATCTATGTATGTACACCGTGTCTGTGTTTGTTATATCTATGTATGTAGACCGTGTCTGTGTTTGTTATATCTATGTATGTAGACTGTGTCTTTGTTTGTTATATCTCTGTATGTAGACTGTGTCTGTGTTTGTTATATCTCTGTATGTACACTATGTCTATGTTTGTTATATCTATGTATGTACACCGTGTCTGTGTTTGTTATATCTCTGTATGTAGACTATGTCTGTGTTTGTTATATCTCTGTATGTACACTGTGTCTGTGTTTGTTATATCTCTGTATGTAGACTGTGTCTGTGTTTGTTATATCTCTGTATGTAGACTATGTCTATGTTTGTTATATCTCTGTATGTACACTGTGTCTATGTTTGTTATATCTCTGTATGTACACTATGTCTATGTTTGTTATATCTATGTATGTAGACTATGTCTATGTTTGTTATATCTGTGTATGTACACCGTGTCTGTGTTTGTTATATCTGTGTATGTACACCGTGTCTGTGTTTGTTATATCTGTGTATGTACACTGTGTCTATGTTTGTTATATCTATGTATGTAGACTATGTCTATGTTTGTTATATCTATGTATGTAGACTATGTCTATGTTTGTTATATCTCTGTATGTAGACTGTGTCTATGTTTGTTATATCTATGTATGTAGACTATGTCTATGTTTGTTATATCTCTGTATGTAGACTGTGTCTATGTTTGTTATATCTATGTATGTAGACTATGTCTATGTTTGTTATATCTATGTATGTAGACTATGTCTATGTTTGTTATATCTGTGTATGTAGACTATGTCTATGTTTGTTATATCTGTGTATGTAGACTATGTCTATGTTTGTTATATCTATGTATGTAGACTATGTCTATGTTTGTTATATCTATGTATGTAGACTATGTCTATGTTTGTTATATCTATGTATGTACACCGTGTCTGTGTTTGTTATATCTGTGTATGTACACCGTGTCTGTGTTTGTTATATCTGTGTATGTACACCGTGTCTATGTTTGTTATATCTATGTATGTAGACTATGTCTATGTTTGTTATATCTATGTATGTACACAGTGTCTGTGTTTGTTATATCTGTGTGTGTACACCGTGTCTATGTTTGTTATATCTCTGTATGTAGACTATGTCTATGTTTGTTATATCTCTGTATGTAGACTATGTCTATGTTTGTTATATCTATGTATGTACACTATATCTATGTATGTAGACTATGTCTATGTTTGTTATATCTATGTATGTAGACTATGTCTATGTTTGTTATATCTCTATATGTACACTATATCTATGTATGTAGACTATGTCTATGTTTGTTATATCTATGTATGTAGACTATGTCTATGTTTGTTATATCTCTGTATGTAGACTATGTCTATGTTTGTTATATCTATGTATGTAGACTATGTCTGTGTTTGTTATATCTATGTATGTAGACTATGTCTATGTTTGTTATATCTATGTATGTAGACTGTGTCTATGTTTGTTATATCTCTGTATGTAGACTATGTCTATGTTTGTTATATCTCTGTATGTAGACTGTGTCTATGTTTGTTATATCTCTGTATGTAGACTATGTCTATGTTTGTTATATCTCTGTATGTAGACTGTGTCTATGTTTGTTATATCTATGTATGTAGACTATGTCTATGTTTGTTATATCTCTGTATGTAGACTGTGTCTATGTTTGTTATATCTATGTATGTAGACTATGTCTATGTTTGTTATATCTATGTATGTAGACTATGTCTATGTTTGTTATATCTATGTATGTAGACTATGTCTATGTTTGTTATATCTATGTATGTACACCGTGTCTGTGTTTGTTATATCTGTGTATGTACACCGTGTCTATGTTTGTTATATCTATGTATGTAGACTATGTCTATGTTTGTTATATCTGTGTATGTACACCGTGTCTATGTTTGTTATATCTATGTATGTAGACTATGTCTGTGTTTGTTATATCTCTGTATGTACACCGTGTCTATGTTTGTTATATCTCTGTATGTAGACTGTGTCTATGTTTGTTATATCTCTGTATGTAGACTATGTCTATGTTTGTTATATCTCTGTATGTAGACTGTGTCTATGTTTGTTATATCTATGTATGTAGACTATGTAGTAGACACCTTGCAGTCTTGACAGACCAAAGTATGTGAGTGGAATGTGGCCAATATTCCATCACAATGTCTGGGCAGAGCTTCAGAGATCATGTGATGCCCAAACGACATGATCCCTCCCTCGGCCTAGTCTTGTGTATTCCAGAGGAATGGGTAACCAATACGTCTGGCACAAGGTAGGCTGCAGTCGCTGGCGGCTCAGCGTCAATCCACCGAGACCTCACCACCACGAGCCGGTGGCGAGTTATGGCCAGACCCTGACACCCAAGGGACCCGGCTTAGAGGCGTTCAGCCATGTCCCACAGGTGAGGGCCTTGTACGAGCCCGGACCATGAGGGCGCGCACATCTGTCATCACAAGTGTCCGGACCTGTGGAAAGCGTGCACTATCGTCAGACTCCCCGCCTGACTTATAGCGGTCCCCGCGACCAGCGGGAATAGGCCCGCCATAGCTACCGCAGGAGATATTTCCTGTCTATTTGCAAGCAAATCTCCCATACTTCCACTGTGCGGATCTCGCGACCAGCGAGAATAGGCCCGCCGGAGATTATGCTCGTCTGCTGCGAACAAATCTCTACCGAGAGACTGAATAAGTAAAGAAACGATAAAAGTAGTGGTATTTCAATTGCGCTTGCGCTCCCACCTATGCTACACCCTTCATGTGTCTTCACAAAGTCGGACTAGAGTCAAGCTCAACAGGGTCTTCTTTCCCCGCTGATTCTACCAAGCCCGTTCCCTTGGCTGTGGTTTCGCTAGATAGTAGATAGGGACAGTGGGAATCTCGTTAATCCATTCATGCGCGTCACTAATTAGATGAATTAGATTAGAGATTAGGTAACAATTGTATGGCATTTAATATTACATACAATTTATACATTTTATGACATTTTATAGCACTTAACATTTAAAGATTGTATGACATTCAAACACCTAATAGTTACATAGAAAATTTAAAATTACGTAACAGTAATAGGTTGTATTGTATTTAAAAGAATCTTAAATATATTTTATGATACTTAAAATTACGTAACATAAGTTTTATTACATTTAAAAGTTTAAGTTACAAGTTGTATGGCGTTTAAAAGTAAATTGCAGATTATGACATTTGAAAGTATGTTACAGTAACCGATAACATTTCAAAGTAACGTTTTGCATGTTTTCTTTCACTTGGAAGTATTTAAATACAGGTCTGATGGCATGTATGCTCTAACACAGTGGTTCTCAACCGGTGGGGAATTCCCCCCCCCCTCAGGGGGTAATTTTGGGGTTTCCAGGGGGGGGGGGGGGGGAGAATGAAGATTATTTCAAGATTGCGTTAATACAAAAACCGATTACTTGATCGTGTTTTTCCCTTCCTACTTTACGGTTCTGTACGTCTCACCCTTCTAAAATTCATTTTATAAAGTAAATAGACCCACAAATCACGTTTCATGCGGACGTCTAGACTTTAGTATGTCCTATTAAATTTAGCTTTAATTATTACGTATACTTTGTAGGGGCAAGGGGAAATTTTTAAGGAGGAAATACGAAAGGGGGGAATGACGTTCAAAAATTATGGTGGGGGGGGGGGGGAATGACGTCCTAAAAAATGGTGAAGGGGGGAACGGGCCAAAAAAGGTTGAGAACCACTGCTCTAACAGGAACAGATGTTACCCCTTTAACGGGATTTCACATTTCAAAGACGGATGTCGCTGTAAAGTTCTCAAATTATCGGTAAGAACGTTACAGATAGAAATGTTGACCTAATAGATGTGCCTGTCGGTCAGGGTGTAATGTTAAAAATATATAAACTATAATTATTCCTACTGATCAAAGACACAGCATACCTACTGATCAAAGACACAGCATACCTACTGATCAAAGAAAAAGCATATTCGAAAAATCAAGTAAAGAATAGAAATGAAAAAATCCTGACTGGGGGTTATAGCAGCGCTAGAATTAGAAAACTGAATATAACTAGGCTTCCAGCAAACTGCCACAACAAGCAATGAAGTACAGACCGAATGGAACAAGGGGCACAGCATGTAAACGATACAGGAAATAGTTCATGAGAATCTCGATATATGAAGCCTATAAACGGGCACTTTCCCACTGTTTATGCTTCACCTCGACCCCGCAAGATACAAGAAGAACAAGAATGAGATGAGCTGAGACGGGATGTAAATATGTATGACAGTTTCAACTACCTTAAGTTATGGAATATACATATATCTATGTATGTAGACTATGTCTATGTTTGTTATATCTCTGTATGTAGACTGTGTCTATGTTTGTTATATCTATGTATGTAGACTATGTCTATGTTTGTTATATCTATGTATGTAGACTATGTCTATGTTTGTTATATCTATGTATGTAGACTATGTCTATGTTTGTTATATCTATGTATGTACACCGTGTCTGTGTTTGTTATATCTGTGTATGTACACCGTGTCTATGTTTGTTATATCTATGTATGTAGACTATGTCTATGTTTGTTATATCTGTGTATGTACACCGTGTCTATGTTTGTTATATCTATGTATGTAGACTATGTCTATGTTTGTTATATCTGTGTATGTACACCGTGTCTGTGTTTTTTATATCTGTGTATGTACACCGTGTCTATGATTGTTATATCTATGTATGTAGACTATGTCTATGTTTGTTATATCTCTGTATGTAGACTGTGTCTATGTTTGTTATATCTATGTATGAGATGTGTATAAGAGACAGATGTATGTAGACTATGTCTATATTTGTTATATCTATGTATGTAGACTATGTCTATGTTTGTTATATCTGTGTATGTAGACTATGTCTATGTTTGTTTTATCTTTGTATGTAGACTATGTCTATGTTTGTTATATCTATGTATGTAGACTATGTCTATGTTTGTTATATCTATGTATGTAGACTATGTCTATGTTTGTTATATCTATGTATGTACACTGTGTCTGTGTTTGTTATATCTGTGTATGTACACCGTGTCTGTGTTTGTTATATCTGTGTATGTACACCGTGTCTATGTTTGTTATATCTATGTATGTAGACTATGTCTATGTTTGTTATATCTATGTATGTAGACTATGTCTATGTTTGTTATATCTCTGTATGTACATCGTGTCTGTGTTTGTTATATCTCTGTATGTAGACTGTGTCTGTGTTTGTTATATCTCTGTATGTAGATTGTGTCTGTGTTTGTTATATCTATGTATGTAGACTATGTCTATGTTTGTTATATCTATGTATGTAGACTATGTCTATGTTTGTTATATCTCTGTATGTACACTATATCTATGTTTGTTATATCTATGTATGTACACCGTGTCTGTGTTTGTTATATCTGTGTATGTACACCGTGTCTGTGTTTGTTATATCTGTGTATGTACACCGTGTCTATGTTTGGTATATCTAAGTATGTAGACTATGTCTATGTTTGTTATATCTATGTATGTACACCGTGTCTGTGTTTGTTATATCTGTGTATGTACACCGTGTCTGTGTTTGTTATATCTGTGTATGTACACCGTGTCTATGTTTGTTATATCTATGTATGTAGACTATGTCTATGTTTGTTATATCTATGTATGTAGACTATGTCTATGTTTGTTATATCTATGTATGTAGACCGTGTCTATGTTTGTTATATCTATGTATGTACACTATGTCTATGTTTGTTATATCTATCTATGTACACTATGTCTATGTTGATTATATCTATGTATGTAGACTGTGTCTGTGTTTGTTATATCTCTGTATGTACACCGTGTCTGTGTTTGTTATATCTCTATATGTAGACTGCGTCTGTGTTTGTTATATCTCTGTATGTACACTATGTCTATGTTTGTTATATCTATGTATGTAGACTATGTCTATGTTTGTTATATCTATGTATGTATACTATGTCTATGTTTGTTATATCTATGTATGTACACCGTGTCTGTGTTTGTTATATCTCTGTATGTAGACTGTGTCTGTGTTTGTTATATCTCTGTATGTAGAGACTGTGTCTATGTTTGTTATATCTATGTATGTAGACTATGTCTATGTTTGTTATATCTATGTATGTAGACTATGTCTATGTTTGTTATATCTCTGTAAGTACACCGTGTCTGTGTTTGTTATATCTGTGTATGTACACCGTGTCTGTGTTTGTTATATCTCTATATGTAGACTGTGTCTGTGTTTGTTATATCTCTATATGTAGACTGTGTCTGTGTTTGTTATATCTCTGTATGTACACTATGTCTATGTTTGTTATATCTATGTATGTACACTATGTCTATGTTTGTTATATCTATGTATGTAGACTGTGTCTGTGTTTGTTATATCTCTGTATGTACACCGTGTCTGTGTTTGTTATATCTCTATATGTAGACTGTGTCTGTGTTTGTTATATATCTGTATGTACACTATGTCTATGTTTGTTATATCTATGTATCTACACTATGTCTATGTTTGTTATATCTATGTATGTAGACTATGTCTATGTTTGTTATATCTATGTATGTACACCGTGTCTATGTTTGTTATATCTATGTATGTAGACCGTGTCTGTGTTTGTTATATCTATGTATGTACACTATGTCTATGTTTGTTATATCTATGTATGTAGACTATGTCTATGTTTGTTATATCTATGTATGTAGACTATGTCTATGTTTGTTATATCTCTGTATGTACACCGTGTCTGTGTTTGTTATATCTGTGTATGTACACTATGTCTATGTTTGTTATATCTCTATATGTAGACTGTGTCTGTGTTTGTTATATCTCTGTATGTACACTATGTCTATGTTTGTTATATCTATGTATGTACACTATGTCTATGTTTGTTATATCTATGTATGTAGACTTTTCTGTGTTTTTTATATCTCTTTATGTACACCCGGGCTGTGTTTTTTATTCTATTTATGTACCCGTGTCTATGTTTGTTATATCATGTATGTAGACCGTGTCTGTGTTTGTTATATTCTGTATG
>JACEFZ010003042.1:0-7500 GCA_014155875.1 Cepaea nemoralis | reverse complement strand
CATAACTACTTCATTTACATAGTGATAAAGATATACAAATAAACAGAATTACTACATCTACACAGTGATCAAGATATACAAAGAAACAGAACTACAACATCTACACAGTGATCAAGATATACAAAGAAACAGAACTACTACATCTACATAGTGATCAAGATATACAAAGAAACAGAACTACTACATCTACACAGTGATCAAGATATACAAAGAAACAGAACTGCTACAGCATATAGTGATCAAGATATACAAAGAAACAGAACTACTACATCTACACAGTGATCAAGATATACAAAGAAACAGAACTACTTCATATACATAGTGATCAAGATATACAAAGAAACATAACTACTTCATTTACATAGTGATAAAGATATACAAATAAACAGAATTACTACATCTACACAGTGATCAAGATACACAAAGAAACAGAACTACAACATCTACACAGTGATCAAGATATACAAAGAAACAGAACTACTACATCTACATAGTGATCAAGATATACAAAGAAACAGAACTACTACATCTACACAGTGATCAAGATATACAAAGAAACAGAACTGCTACAGCATATAGTGATCAAGATATACAAAGAAACAGAACTACTACATCTACACAGTGATCAAGATATACAAAGAAACAGAACTACTACATCTACATAGTGATCAAGATATACAAAGAAACAGAACTACTACATCTACACAGTGATCAAGATATACAAAGAAACAGAACTGCTACAGCATATAGTGATAAAGATATACAAAGAAACAGAACTACTACATCTACACAGTGATCAAGATATACAAAGAAACAGAACTACTACATCTACATAGTGATCAAGATATACAAAGAAACAGAACTACTACATCTACACAGTGATCAAGATATACAAAGAAACAGAACTGCTACAGCATATAGTGATCAAGATATACAAAGAAACAGAACTACTTCATATACATAGTGATCAAGATATACAAAGAAACATAACTACTTCATTACATAGTGATAAAGATATACAAATAAACAGAATTACTACATCTACACAGTGATCAAGATACACAAAGAAACAGAACTACAACATCTACACAGTGATCAAGATATACAAAGAAACAGAACTACTACATCTACATAGTGATCAAGATATACAAAGAAACAGAACTACCACATCTACACTGTGGTCAAGATATAAAACAAAATCAGAACTATTACATGTACAACTGCCACGACAGAACTAACTATCTCATGTACACAGTGATCCAGATATGCAAAGGCTGCTAGAACAATATATTCAGAGAACAAACAAATGAATATAACAAACTATAAGAGAAAACGAAAAGAGAACAACGGAAAAATAAGAAAGAAAATGGAATAACGAAATAACAACAACGAAAAGGGAACTACGAAACGAGAACAACGAAAAGGGAACAACGAAACGAGAACAGCGAAAAAGGAACAACGAGAAAAGGGAGTAACGGAAAGAGAACAACAGACAGATGAAAACGAAAAGGGTACAACGAAAAGACAACAACGAAAAGGGAACAACGAAAAGCGAACAACGAAAAGAGAACGAAGAGCAGAAGATGAGCCCTCCTAAGCACCACCACCCCTAGGGTCTCCTTGGCGAAGTGGTCAAGCCACCTGGCTCTCACCCCGAAGGTTGTGGGTTCGATTCTGGACTGCGTCATTCGGTTCACGAGTTTAAATTTCTCGCCGCCTCCTGGGGGTCGTCGCTGGAGCTACGGAGTTCGTGCTCTGTGCAACGCTTTCGGCAGGTCGCCTTGCGGAAAGAGACCGAGCGCGGAATGAGACCGAGCCATATGGGATCAAACCCGTGTAAAGAAGTCGAATCTTTGGATTTTACACTCTTTAAACTTTTAGGACCCATTCCGACTTTTGTGGTACTTGTAATTTACGTCCCCAAGTCAAGGGCGAGAAATCAGCGTTGATCAAACTGACCGATGTACGGGTTGAATCAGCTGCCTCGGCATCAGGACACCGGAAACTTTAAAGCAAGCACTCTTATTATTCAGCCATGCTGACTTTCAGTTACGTATTCATTGTGCATATGGTATTTTCAAAAAGCAATGGTAAAATTTGAACGGAAAGATTGCATAGACAATCACACAGCCAAACAATGCTGAGGTGGATTGGGACGTTCTGTAAAAGACATGCAACTTTGTCTCCTGTTTGGGCCTCGAAGCGACCTTGTCCCGTCCATCTGTATTTGTGTCTCGAAGCGACCTATTTCCGTCCATCTGTATTTGTGTCTCGACGCGACCTTGTCCCGTCCATCTATGTTTGGGTCTCGAAGCGACCTTGTCCCGTCCATCTATGTTTTAGTGGCGACGCGACAATGACCCGTTCATTTCTTTGTGGAAATTCCCAGTAAATCAAAATTTTCTGTTTTTTTTTCGCATATCCTTTACAGGACATCGCTGTCAACATCAGCATCTTTCAGCTGATTGTAGATTTCTTAGCAAGATTACGCTCAGTAGTTTGCCATTGCTTTCTGAGCGACCGGCTCACATACTCCGTAAGTTACCGACGCAGAGAGAACCGCTACCAACTGTCGCGCAACATCACGTTACTTACGAGAGTATACGAGATTACGGAGAAAGTCGTGTAACCTCTTGACCAGGGAGCCGGCCTAATCAAAAATAGTTCCTGTTAATTCTTCGCTGATCATTATAAGAGTTCGCCAAGGGTCACCGTGGCTAAGTGGTGTTACCTCGAGCCTGGAGCTCTGAAGGTTGTGGGTTCGATTCCGGGCTACGTCTTTCGGTTTACGAGTGCAATTTTCTCGGAAACCGCCCTGGGGGGTCGTCGCTTTAGCTACGGAGTTCATGTTTTGTGCGAGACTTTCGGCAGACCGCCAAGTATTAAGAGACCGAGCCATATGGGGTACAACCCGGTGCAATGAAGTCAATGGTCATGTCTTTATACGTGTCCCCTGATATTTGTGATTTCTTATGATATATAATGTATTGCGCAATATTTAAATCTCGAATCCCGAAAGAACAAAATAAATCAATATAATGTATTATCAGTCAGACATTATAGACCAATATAGCATATATTGAAAAACAATATGTATGAAAATAATTAGACACAAAAGAATGCTGAACTATGTACAAGGTATATCTCCCGGTTATAACCCTTGTGGGCTGAGCATGATACAGACAGCAATAAATAAATAAACAAATAAATAAATAAAAGATACTAGAAAATAAGAATACATATATGTATCATTTGTGTTGGTTTTACGAAGTTCGTGTGCTGTACCGAGTCTCTCCCTTGTGTAGTCTTATGTAAGAAAGCGAGATTACTAATTAAGGATATCAGTGTGCAGTACAAGTTCCCCCTACAAGCCAGTTTAAATCAATTATCTTTCGACGGTATGAAGCGTCGATGGTTCAGAAAGCAGCGACAAACTACTGAACGTAAAGGTTTCCCAGTAAACCACAAACAGCCAAAAGATACTGAGGTGGATGGTGACGTCCTATAAAGGGCATGCGATCTAAATTTTTAACTCAACGATGAAGAAAAAAGAGAAGAAGCCAGCTGATGGCTATGTTGTATTCAACCCTCTCTAAATTTGGACGCTTTCATCGTGAAATCTGGCTACGTTATTGATAATCAATAACTGCTTCCGGCGCCAGCCCTTCTAAAAATAGAACAATAGTGTGCTAGAGACCTGATCACGTGATGGCCGGTGTTGTAAGTTTTATATACGGGTGTTAAGTCCTGTGGACAGGTAGGGACAAATTGATATTTAATCACCAAATTGAATCTGCTTCAAGCTTACTGATTTCAAAGCCACGCGGTATGTCTGTTACTCTCTCTCATCTCATCTTGTTCCCCTTGTACCTTGCGGTGTCGAGGTGAAGTATAAACACTGGGACAGTTATTTCTTCTGTCCATCATTTACATGGTCATCATCTTCTTCTGTTTCCATATTTGTAATGTAATTGTTTCTTGGGCGTATTCGTCTACTTGTCTTTCCGTGTCTGATGTAGTTGTTTCTTGGACGCCTTCCTCTTGTCTTTCTATGTCTGTGATGTTGTTTCTTGGACGCCTTCTTCTTGTCTTTCTGTGTCTGTGATATAGTTGTTTCTTGTACGCCTTCCTCTGGTCTTTCCATGTCTGTGATGTTTCTTGGACGCCTTCTTCTTGTCTGTCTGTGATATAGTTGTTTCTTGGACGCCTTCCTCTGGTCTTTCCATGTCTGTGATGTTGTTTCTTGGACGCCTTCCTCTTGTCTTTCTATGTCTGTGATATAGTTGTTTCTTAGAAGTCCTCTTCTTGTCTTTCTATGTCTGTGATGTTGTTTCTTGGACGCCTTCCCCTTGTCTTTCTATGTCTGTGAAATAGTTGTTTCTTAGAAGTCCTCTTCTTGTCTTTCTATGTCTGTGATGTTGTTTCTTGGGTGCCCTCTTGTTGTCTCTCTATGTCTGTGATATAGTTGTTTCTTAGAAGTCCTCTTCTTGTCTTTCTATGTCTGTGATATAGTTGTTTCTTAGAAGTCCTCTTCTTGTCTTTCTATGTCTGTGATGTTGTTTCTTGGACGCCTTCCTCTTGTCTTTCTATGTCTGTGATGTTGTTTCTTGGACGCCTTCCCCTTGTCTTTCTATGTCTGTGATATAGTTGTTTCTTAGAAGTCCTCTTCTTGTCTTTCTATGTCTGTGATGTTGTTTCTTTGGGTGCCCTCTTGTTGTCTCTCTATGTCTGTAGTGTTGTTTCTTGGACAGCTTCTTCTTGTCTTTCTATGTCTGTGATGTTGTTTCTTGGACACCTTCCTCTTGTATTTCTATGTCTGTGGTGTTGTTTCTTGGACGTCTTCTTGTCTTTCTATGTCTGTGATATAGTTGTTTCTTAGAAGTCCTCTTCTTGTCTTTCTATGTTTGTGATTTTGTTTCTTGGACGTCCTGTTCTTGTCTTTCTATGTCTGTGATGTTGTTTCTTGGACGCCTTCCCCTTGTCTTTCTATGTCTGTGATATAGTTGTTTCTTAGAAGTCCTCTTCTTGTCTTTCTATGTCTGTGATGTTGCTTCTTGGACGCCTTCCTCTTGTATTTCTATGTCTGTGGTGTTGTTTCTTGGACGCCTTCTTCTTGTCTTTCTATGTGTGTGATTTTGTTTCTTGCACGTCCTCTTCTTGTCTTTCTATGTCTATGATGTTGTTTCTTGGACACTTTTTTCTTGTCTTTCTATGTCGGTGGTGTAGTTGCTTCTTGGACGCCTTCCTCTGGTCTTTCTGTGTCTGTGATGCTGCTTCTTGGACGTCCTCTTCTTGTCTCTCTATGTCAGTGATGTTGTTTCTTGGATGTCCTCTTCTTGTCTCTCTGTGATATTGTTTCTCGGACTTTTTCTTTTTTGTCTCTCTATATCTGATGTTGTTTCTTGGACGCCCTATTTTTGTCTTTCCATGTCTGTGGTGTAGGTGCTTCTTGGACGCCTTCTTCTTGTCTTTCTGTGTCTGTGACGTTGTTTCTTGGGTGCCCTCTTGTTGTCTCTCTATGTCTGTGATGTTGTTTCTTGGACGCCTTCTTCTTGTCTTTCTATGTGTGTGATGTTGTTCTTGTCATACGGCCCTAACAAATATGATAGAAAATTGGCACCAGAATATAAACAGTCTATGTGGAGCTGCGTTTATCGATTTCAGGAAAGCATTTGATATGATAGACTATGTTATTTTAATTAAAAAACTAGGAGTAGTAAAAATTGGCCCTAATGTAGTGACTCTAATAACATCTTTTCTGTCAAACAGAAATCTAGTAGTAAAACACAATAAATCTCTTTCTCAAACCATTACCTTCAATATTGGAGTACCGCAAGGCTCTATTCTTGGCCCTCTATTATTTGCCATGTTGTTGTTTGCCCATAAAGAATGATGATGATCATTCATTTCATCCAGTGGGGTTGAAGGTATGGAGCCGTGGGTTCTAAGATAGCTAGAAAGACTTGCGCGATGACTTGGATTAAAGTGAGGAAGAGTTGCGCAATTCGTCGACCTTACTCTCTCGCCTGAGTCCAGTGGCAAGACAAGTCGAGACGACTGGAGACGAATACAGGTGCAGTGGATGACCAGGGCGCTCTACGTGCATTGCCGTGCTCATTACGTTCCACAACGCTTTGCAGGTAAACGCCGTCTTGCCCGTTGAATCAGGAATGATTTGCCATATATACCAACGATCTACCTTTGCATCTTTCGTCGTCCTGCGATCTATTTGCAGACGATTGTACAGTGTACACAAACGCTGAAAGCTGTAATTTGCTGGAGTCGTCTTTGCAACAAGAATTAAATAATGTAGTTAAGTTGAGCTATGCGACCCGTATGCAAATTAACATCACTAAATCAAAATCTATGTCGTTAACAACCAGACAAAGACTTCAAACTCTAAATTCACACAGATCACTTCAACTTCAAATCGATAAAATGCTAGTAGAAAGTATAATTGAGCACAATCATTGATAGAAACCTGACCTTTAATCCCCACGTTCAAGCGCTCGTTTAACAAACAGTGAAAAAAATCTGCCAACTCGCCAAAATTAAAATTTTTCTTTGTGAAGACACAAGGAAAATATGTTCGTTAAACAAACAGCGAAAAATGTCTACCAACTCGCCAAAATTAAAAATTTCCTTGATGGGGACGCAAGGAAAATATGCTATACTTCTCACATACAGACGCATTATGACTACTGCTCTACAATCTGGGACGGTTGTTCCAATTAAAGCACCAAACGACTTTACTCACTCCAAAAACGGGCCATGACTTTAATTTATAACAAAAATTTAACTGACAATCTTAGCCTGTATAAACACCTTCAGTTACTACCACTCCGCAAACGCCTGCTTTTCGATAAGGACAAACTAATTCACTAAATCCTACATCGGAATGCCCCAAATTACCTTTGGCCATTGTTTAAAATATAAATCTAGACACCGTAAACGATTAAATATATTACATATTCCGAAGCCTAGGATAGACTTATACAAAACAAGCTTAACGTACTCTGCAGCTCATCTGAGGAACAATCTTCCACAATAAATCAAAAACATCACCAATCCCTAACATATAATCACAAATTATTCAAACACTATCTTAGTACGGATTACCTTCCCCCTTAATAATATTAATAATAATAATAATAATAATAATAATAATAATAATAATAATACCAAAATCACAATATACAAAACACTGATCAGACCAGTTGTGCTGTATGGCTCTGAAACCTGGAGTACAACGAAAGGAGACGAAGCCTTGTTACAAACCTTTGAGAACAAAATTTTAAGACGCACCTTTGGACCTCCAATCCCAAAGAAATCAGGAGCCTTGGAATGTGATCAACATCGAACAATTAGTATAATGAGTCACATCACGAAGATTTTGCTAAGAATTATCATGCAAAGAGTTAGGAGGAAAAACAAACCCGAAAAAGGAAAGAACAATGAGGGGTTTTTAGTAGGCAAAGGGGGACAGTAAAGGGTTTGGCC
>JACEFZ010003041.1:0-17183 GCA_014155875.1 Cepaea nemoralis | reverse complement strand
CCCCCCCCCCCTAGCCTGGGATACAGATGTACGATAGTTGTGTTTAGTGTTTTCCCTCCTAGCCTGGGATACAGATGTACGATAGTTGTGTTTAGTGTTTTCCCTCCTAGCCTGGGATACAGATGTACGATAGTTGTGTTTAGTGTTTTCCCTCCTAGCCTGGGATACAGATGTACGATAGTTGTGTTTAGTGTTTTCCCTCCTAGCCTGGGATACAGATGTACGATAGTTGTGTTTAGTGTTTCCCTCCTAGCCTGGGATACAGATGTACGATAGTTGTGTTTAGTGTCTCCCCCCCCCCTAGCCTGGGATACAGATGTACGATAGTTGTGTTTAGTGTTTCCCCCCCCCCTAGCCTGAGATACAGATGTACGATAGTTGTGTTTAGTGTTTTCCTCTCCTCAAAGTTGTGTTTTCATTTTGGTACACACACCCACATCCACACCTTCACGCGATTTTGCCAAGGAGGAGATGTAACAGAAAATGTAACAGAACAGCCTCCAAAATTCACACTGGCACTTCACCAGCAAAAGCAACACTTTTGGAGTACAAATCATGTTTCTGGAGTGTTCTCAAAATATGCTGTGATATAGATTCTGAGGTTCCATTTGGTGTGTTAGACGTCTAACTCGAGAATCTTAATTTGGATTCCACCTGCTTTCCAGTCAAAGTACTGAACAACGGTCGGAAATATTTTCTGCGAATCGTGATTGCTAGCATCTGTCGAAAGACCGAAACATGAAATACCACTCAAAGATTTATCAAATTTATCAACACTGGGGAGAACAATTATGTGGTTTATTATTTCTTCAGTCTTTGCTTTTGCACAAGCAATATTTTTAGCAATTTCAGAATCTTCAAATAATGTGTGCATCAAACCAGCTGTGCAGGTCATCGAGTTGTAAGACTGATGATGACTAACTGTATGAAATGCCAAAGTTGCTTCAGCCGCTTGCGCTTTCAGCAACACATTTGAGTACTTAGCTGAAATAAAAAGACGTCAATGTGCTAGATGACTCGGACACTTTGATTAGGTTTCTATGTCTCTCACTGTCAACATGGCGCTCCAAGTCAGTAGTTCCTTTGTTGGCAACGGACAAGTAACTATCGCAAATCACACACTTTCCCTCATTCTCGTTGCGTCCTTCAACGAAGCATGGAAACTTATTGTTCATAGTGTTCCCGCAGAAGTCGGATGTGTCGGCCTAACGGCGCAAGAACGCAGCTCTGCTGTAAACAGGCACAACGCAATCACGTCCGAAAAAAAAACTCCGGATGAACGAAGAAGAAGTTCATAGTGTTCGAGAATTTGCATTTTCTCTTTGTAGAAGCCATTTTCATAAACATAGACGGCAAAAATTACAAATTAAAAAAGACAATTTTAAGTGGTGTCTCTGCTACCGGAAACTGAAATAGCATTAACATTTTGACCATAGAGACTACAGCATTGTTAGTCTTGTCGAATAGAGCAACAGTTAGATTCAAATTATACAAATAATTGTTGTTTCACATTTGGTATAAATAGGAAAATTAAATACATATTAATAAGCAATGGGTTTTTAATAAAGAATGTAAACACACGGTAGAGTGTATATATATTGTAAGTTGTAACAACAATACATGAAAAAATTATAACATAAAATATAAGAAAAGCCGGTCATTTGAAAGGTTTTTGGCTTTGCCTGCCGGACGGAGGACATGAGGATAAAAAGGAGGACATGTCCTCTCTTTGCCGGACGTCTGGCAACCCTAAGTATACCACAACAAGCAGTGGTGTATAGACCAAATGGAAGCAGAAGGAGCGGCCGACTACGTAAACCATGGACAGAGGGAATAGCAGAGTCCTTTATAATCTCGATACATGAAGCCCATAAGCGGGCACTCTCCCGCTGTTTATACTTCACCTCCATACCGCAAGGTTCAAGATAACAAAATGAGACGGGATGAGATGAGATGAGATAAATGACTCGACAAACAAAGACATGAAGCCCTGAGCGGAAATGACAACAAACCGATGACTGCCCAACCATGTCCCAGAAGGCTGTTCCACAATATCATATACAGGAATCCTGTCCACAATATCATATACAGGAATCCTGTCCACAATATCAGATACAGGAATCCTGTCCACAATATCAGATACAGGAATGTGTCCACAATATCAGATACAGGAATGTGTCCACAATATCATATACAGGAATCCTGTCCACAATATCAGATACAGGAATCCTGTCCACAATATCAGATACAGGAATGTGTCCACAATATCAGATACAGGAATCCTGTCCACAATATCAGATACAGGAATCCTGTCCACAATATCAGATACAGGAATCCTGTCCACAATATCAGATACAGGAATCCTGTCCACAATATCAGATACAGGAATCCTGTCCACAATATCAGATACAGGAATCCTGTCCACATATCAGATACAGGAATCCTGTCCACAATATCAGATACAGGAATCCTGTCCACAATATCAGATACAGGAATCCTGGTCCACAATATCAGATACAGGAATCCTGTCCACAATATCAGATACAGAAATCCTGTCCACAATATCAGATACAGGAATCCTGTCCACATATATCAGATACAGGAATCCTGTCCACAATATCAGATACAGGAATCCTGTCCACAATATCAGATACAGGAATCCTGTCCACAATATCAGATACAGGAATCCTTGTCCACAATATCAGATACAGGAATCCTGTCCACAATATCAGATACAGGAATCCTGTCCACAATATCAGATACAGGAATCCTGTCCACAATATCAGATACAGGAATCCTGTCCACAATATCAGATACAGGAATCCTGTCCACAATATCAGATACAGGAATCCTGTCCACAAATCAGATACAGAATCCTCGTCCACAATATCATATACAGGAATCCTGTACACAATATCATATACAGGAATCCTGTCCACAATATCAGATACAGGAATCCTGTCCACAATATCAGATACAGGAATCCTGTCCACAATATCATATACAGGAATCCTGTCCACAATATCATATACAGGAATCCTGTCCACAATATCATATAAAGGAATCCTTTCCACAATATCATATACAGGAATCCTGTCCACAATATCAGATACAGGAATCCTGTCCACAATATCAGATACAGGAATCCTGTCCACAATATCAGATACAGGAATCCTGTCCAAGCCTTCAGGCTGTTGGGTATATTGTGCTACACATACTGTATACAGCAGTCGGCACTCCATCTGGGGAGGGAGGAGGGGGGAGGGAAATCACACCGGTGGCCTTGACCGACCAGACCATGTCCTGGCACCTGTTTCCAGCTTGGGTCAGACTACCCAGGTGAAGAGTTTAGACAAAAAATCCCCGCCTGGAGTAGGGTTGGAACACAAGACTGTCTTAAGGGCAGGCAGGTGTTGTGGCCACTGCGCCACGGTAGCCTCTTGTTCACATATAATGAACATGAGTCATGCAGCTATCAGGGAACCTCGGATGTGTTTGACAGCAGTCACACTGGACACTTGCTCAACTTAAAACTAAAACTGAGGCAAAGTATTGTCAGATCAATATGGAGTTAGTGTAGTTCTTATTGGCTAGACACAACAAACCATCCCATCACGTTTGACCAACACAAACAGACGGAGCTGAGCGTATAAACAAACCTTACCCTTCCTGGAGAAGACGATTACCACAGAGAACCAACAGCGCACAGCTCCCACTGCATATAGAATCCACCACAAACAAACGGTAAACTCCCTCTACAGCAGCATAGCGTTTCTTTGTTAGAACTGCCCACTAAAAGCCGTTGAGTTTGTTGAGTTACCTTTGATGATCAAACATCGTTGAGACACTCTAAGTAGACGTGTTGCGTGAGAAAAATTTAATCCGATTTCCCTTTAGAAAAACGAACATAAAGAGTTGCCAGGGCGCGCACAGAAGACAGGTTTGCCTTCTCTACACAGGTCAGCGGGTTATCCGAGATCGTGTGTAGTTCTAGAACACGCGGGAAGCAGTAAGTGCGAGTGTGTTGCTGCCGTGAGCAAGTAGAGAGGTACAGGGTGAGTAATTGTTCTTGCAAGCACTGGACAGCCAGGCCTGCTCGCCGAGTGTGCCCGTGTTCAGGGGAGTGGCAGGTTGTCGCAGAGAATGTTTAAGCGACTTTTTTAAGTGTTCACAAACACTCCGACAATGAGTGCATCTGTAGTTGCTTTATGTCTCAGAGAAGGTATTCACAAACACTCTGACAATGAGCGCATCTGTAGTTGCCTATGTCTCAGAGAAGGTGCTCACAAACACTCAGACAATGAATGCCTGTGTAGTTGCCTATGTCTCAGAGAAGGTATTCAGACACTCAGACAATGAATGCATCTGTAGATACCCAACTCTTCTATTCTTATACTCCGATTGAGAGGCGCAGTGGGATAGTGAGAGGCACAGTGTCATATTATATAGCCCCTGTTGTGCTGTATGGAAGTGAATCATGGGCAGTGAATGCACAAATTAGAAAAAGCTCGGAAGCAACCAAGAGTGGATCCTGGGACGAATGTTACTAATATCTTGGACTGCCAGATAACATCAGTTGCCTGAAAGAATCTAACGAAAGTAGAACATTGTATACAACTATATGAAAGAATCAAACAACGTGAGAAGACAGGCACTGGAAGACATCGACTAGGTAGATAGATCAATGAGAAGACAGGCACTGGAAGGCATCGACTAGGTAGATAGATCAATGAGAGGAGGAACAGGGGCAGACTGAGCTCAATGATGTTGGATGCACTGAGACGGTGGCTTCGGGAAATATCATCAATAGAGTTGAAGATGAACACCAAGGACAGAGTTGACCAGCAACAGCAAGGACAGAGTTGACCAAAAACACCAACGACAGAGTTGATCAGAAACATCAAGGACTGAGTTGATTACACCAACGACAGAGTTGACTAGGAACACCAGGACATAGTTGATCAGGAACACCAGGACATAGTTGACCATGTGCACCAAGAACATAGTTGACCATGTACACCAAGGACAGAGTTGATCAGAAACACCAGGACATAGTTGATCACACCAACGACAGAGGTGACCAGGAACACCAGGACATAGTTGATCAGGAACACCAAGGACACAGTTGACCATTTGCACCAAGAACATAGTTGACCATGTGCA
Organism: Cepaea nemoralis; assembly: GCA_014155875.1. Classification (NCBI taxonomy): domain Eukaryota; kingdom Metazoa; phylum Mollusca; class Gastropoda; order Stylommatophora; family Helicidae; genus Cepaea; species Cepaea nemoralis. Next base: position 12,020 of record JACEFZ010003041.1, on the reverse strand, counting down.
CCAAGAACATAGTTGACCATGTGCACCAAGAACATAGTTGACCATGTGCACCAAGGACATAGTTGACCATGTGCACCAAGAACATAGTTGACCATGTGCACCAAGAACATAGTTGACCATGTACACCAAGGACATAGTTGACCATGTGCACCAAGAACATAGTTGACCATGGGGCACAAAGACCATAGTTGACCATGTGCACCCCCAAGGACATGTTGACCATGTACACCAAGAACATAGTTGACCATGTGCACCAAGAACATAGTTGACCATGTACACCAAGAACATAGTTGACCATGTACACCAAGGACATAGTTGACCATGTGCACCAAGGACACAGTTGCCCCAATGTGCACAAGGACAAGTTGACATGTGCACCAAGAACTAGTTGACCATGTGCCCCAAAGAACATAGTTGACCATGTGCACCAGGACATAGTGACCAGTGCACCAAGAACATAGTTGACCATGTGCCCCAAAGAACATATTTGACCATGTACACCCAGAACATAGTTGACCATGTACACCAAGAACATAGTTGACCATGTGCACCAAGGACATAGTTGACATGTGCACAAGAACATAGTTGACCAGTGCACCAAGGAAAGTTGACCATGTACACCCAAGAACATAGTTGACCATGTACACCAAGAACATAGTTGACCATGTACCCCAAAGGGGACATAGTTGACCATGTACCCAAGAACATAGTGACCATGACACCAAAAACATAGTTGACCATTTTAACCAAGGACATATTTACCATGTACACCAAGAACATAGTTGACCATGTACACCAAGGACATAGTTGACCATGTACACCAAGGACATAGTTGACCATGTACACCAAGGACATAGTTGACCGTGAACACCAAGAACATAGTTGACCATGTACACCAAGGACATAGTTGATCAGTAACACCAGGACAGAGTTGATCAGTAACATCAGGACAGAGTTGATCAGTAACTCCAGGATAGAGTTGATCAGTAACTCCAGGACAGAGTTAATCAGTAACTCCAGGACAGAGTTGATCAGTAACTCCAGGACAGAGTTGATCAGTAACTCCAGGACAAAGTTGATCAGTAACTCCAGGACAGAGTTGATCAGTACTCCAGGACAAAGTTGATCAGTAACTCCAGGACAAAGTTGATCAGTAACTCCAGGACAAAGTTGATCAGTAACACCAGGATAGAGTTGATCAGTAACACCAGGACAAAGTTGATCAGTAACACCAGGACAAAGTTGATCAGTAACTCCAGGACAGAGTTGACCAGTAACACCAGGGTAGAGTTGATCAGTAACACCAGGACAAAGTTGATCAGTAACTCCAGGACAAAGTTGACCAGTAACACCAGGGACAAAGTTGATCAGTAACACCAGGACAAAGTTGATCAGTAACACCAGGACAGAGTTGATCAGTAACTCCAGGACAAAGTTGATCAGTAACAGCAGGGACAGAGTTGTCAGTAACACCAGGACAAAGTTGATCAGTAACTCCAGGACAGAGTTGATCAGTAACTCCAGGACAGAGTTGACCAGTAACACCAGGACAAAGTTGATCAGTAACTCCAGGACAGAGTTGATCAGTAACTCCAGGACAGAGTTGATCAGTACCTCCAGGACAGAGTTGATCAGTAACACCAGGACAAAGTTTGATCAGTAACTCCAGGACCAAAGTTGATCAGTAAACTCCAGGACAAGAGTTGATTCAGTAACTCCAGGACAGAGTTGATCAGTAACTCTAGGACAGAGTTGATCAGTAACTCCAGGACAAAGTTGGATCAGTAACTCCAGGAACAGAGTTGATCAGTAAACTCCGGACAGAAGTTGATCAGTAACTCCAGGACAGAGTTGATCAGTAACTCCAGGACAAAGTTGATCAGTAACTCCAGGACAAAGTTGATCAGTAACTCCAGGACAAAGTTGATCAGTAACTCCAGGACAGAGTTGATCAGTAACTCCAGGACAGAGTTGATCAGTAACACCAGGACAAGAGTTGATCAGTAACTCCAGGACAGAGTTGATCAGTAACTCCAGGATAGAGTTGATCAGTAACTCCAGGACAGAGTTGATCAGTAACTCCAGGACAGAGTTGATCAGTAACTCCAATACAGAGCTTATCAGTAACTCCAGGACAGAGTTGATCAGAACTCCAGGACAGAGTTGATCAGTAACTCCAGGATAGAGTTTGATCAGTAACTCCAGGACAGAGTTGATCAGTAACATCCAGGACAGAGTTGATCAGTAACTCCAGGACAGAGTTGATCAGTAACTCCAGGACAGAGTTGATCAGTAACTCCAGGAAAGAGTTGATCAGTAACTCCAGGATAGAGTTGATCAGTAACTCCAGGACAGAGTTGATCAGTAACTCCAGGACAGAGTTGATCAGTAACTCCAGGATAGAGTTGATCAGTAACTCCAGGACAGAGTTGATCAGTAACTCCAGGACAGAGTTGATCAGTAACTCCAGGACAGAGTTGATCAGTAACTCAGGACTAGAGTTGATCAGTAACTACCAGGATAGAGTTGATCAGTAACTCCAGGACTAGAGTTGATCAGTAACGTCCAGGAAGAGAGTTGATCGTAACTCCAGGATAGAGTTGATCAGTAACTCAGGACAGAGTTGAATCAGTAACTCCAGGACAGAGTTGATCAGTAACTCCAGGAACAAGAGTTGATCAGTAAACTCCAGGACAAGAGTTGAATCAGTAACTCAGGGACATAGGTGACGCCAGGGAACAAGGAAAGAGTTGAACAAGTTAACACCAGGACAGAGGTGAATCAGTAACACCAGGATAGAGTTGATCAGTAACTCCAGGATAGAGTTGATTCAGTAACTCCAGGACAGAGTTTGATCGTAACACCAGGACAGAGTTGATCAGTAACATCCAGGTTAGAGGTGATCAAGTAACGACCAGGATAGAAGTTGATCAGTAAGCTCCAGGACAGAGTTGATCAGTAACTCCAGGACAAGAGTTGATCAGTCAGTAACACCAGGACAGAGTTGAACAGTAACTCCAGGACAGAGTTGAACAGTAACACCAGGACAGAGTTGATCAGTAACTCCAGGACAGAGTTGATCAGTAACACCAGGACAGAGTTGATCAGTAACACCAGGACAGAGTTGATCAGTAACCCCCAGGATAGAGTTGATCAGTAACTCCAGGATAGAGTTGATCAGTAACACCAGGATAGAGTTGATCAGTAACTCCAGGTTAGAGTTGATCAGTAACACCAGGATAGAGTTGATCAGTAACTCCAGGACAGAGTTGATCAGTAACTCCAGGACAGAGTTGATCAGTAACTCCAGGACATAGGTGACCAGGAACAAGGAAAGAGTTGATCAGTAACTCCAGGATAGAGTTGATCAGTAACACCAGGATAGAGTTGATCAGTAACTCCAGGATAGAGTTGATCAGTAACACCAGGATAGAGTTGATCAGTAACTCCAGGATAGAGTTGATCAGTAACTCCAGGATAGAGTTGATCAGTAACACCAGGATAGAGTTGATCAGTAACTCCAGGACAGAGTTGATCAGTAACTCCAGGACAGAGTTGATCAGTAACTCCAGGACATAGGTGACCAGGAACAAGGAAAGAGTTGATCAGTAACTCCAGGACATAGGTGACCAGGAACAAGGAAAGAGTTGATCAGTAACTCCAGGATAGAGTTGATCAGTAACACCAGGATAGAGTTGATCAGTAACTCCAAGGACGGAGGTTTGTGGCGAGACATGGTCGCCTACGCCAGCTGGTAGGGCACGCCAAGGTGATTGCCAGTGACAGTATTCATGTTGGTGAAATCTTCGATTCTAAGCGAAACGTGGTCGTTTCTCAGTTACAGGATGTGCCAACCATCTACTGGCTCTGCCTACATCGCTATAAACGGTGAGATAATAGCACCAAACATGAACCCTGCCTACATCGCTATAAACAGTGTGCTAATAGCACCAAACATAGACGCTGTCTACATCGCTATAAATGGTGAGCTAATAGCACCAACATGAACCCTGCATACATCGCTATAAACGGTGAGCTAATAGCACCAACACAGACGCTGTCTACATCGCTATAAACGGTGAGCTAATAGCACCAAACATGAACCCTGTCCACATCGCTATAAACGGTGAGCTAATAGCACCAAACATAGACGCTGTCTACATCGCTATAGACGGTGAGCTAATAACACCAAACATGAACCCTGCCTACATCGCTATAAACGGTGAGCTAATAGCACCAAACATAGACGCTGTCTACATCGCTATAGACGGTGAGCTAATAACACCAAACATGAACCCTGCCTACATCGCTATAAACGGTGAGCTAATAGCACCAAACATAGACGCTGTCTACATCGCTATAGACGGTGAGCTAATAACACCAAACATGAACCCTGCCTACATCGCTATAAATGGTGAGCTAATAGCACCAAACATAGACGCTGTCTACATCGCTATAGACGGTGAGCTAATAGCACCAAACATGAACCCTGCCTACATCGCTATAAACGGTGAGCTAATAGCACCAAACATAGACGCTGTCTACATCGCTATAGACGGTGAGCTAATAACACCAAACATGAACCCTGCCTACATCGCTATAAACGGTGAGCTAATAGCACCAAACATAGACGCTGTCTACATCGCTATAGACGGTGAGCTAATAGCACCAAACATGAACCCTGCCTACATCGCTATAAACGGTGAGCTAATAGCACCAACATAGACGCTGTCTACCTCACTCTCTAGACAGAGATTCGTGTGCCAGATTTCATTCTCCAGCCGGCCGCCCATGTGTCAACTGCTAGTTAGTTAGTTAGTTAGTCGCAATTCCAACTTCACAGCAACGGGTCGTCCCCATTATGCTCCGTTCCTGTGCCAGCAAATATCACACAAAACGCTCCCCACTGCCCAATGTGAAAAGTGGAAAAGACAGGAGTCTCGACAAACAACTGCCCGCACAGATACACTGTGCATAATGCTGCCGCCAGAATGTCAACACAATAGTCCACCACGAAACACCCAGTTTATCTCTGATGGAATCGGCTGTCATTTTCCCATCTAGATGTTTCCTAGATGCTCACCCACACAGTCCACGAAATACAGTTCATCATCGATGGCAGTGGCAGTCAACCAGAAGCCCAGCAGCCACGCATTTCTGCATAAGGCAAAAACCGGTCAACTCTGGGACATAGCCATCTGCCATCGCTCCGAACAAGCAGTCACGTTGCAAAAAACCTTGGGCAGATTCAAAAGCATTTCACACGAAACTCACAGCTCACAGTGTCGCGCCACGCACTCACTCAGTAGCAGGGCGACGGAACCATCAAGCCTCCTTAGTCGCCTCTTACGACATGCGTGGTAGGCTGCAGTGTTGCTATTCTTTGCTTCCCTTATGGGCCCCGGCAACACACAGGAGCTAACTGCTAACTGTCAACTGCTGCACCCGTTTAACGGAGTACACCGCGCCACTCATGTCATACCCTGTTTTAGGCACATAACCGCACCATACACTGACCTGACCTCTGCTCCCACACCACACACTGACCTGACCTCTGCTCCCACACCACACACTGGCCTGACCTCTGCTCCCACACCACACACTGACCTGACCTCTGCTCCCACACCACACACTGACCTGACCTCTGCTCCCACACCACACACTGACCTGACCTCTGCTCCCACACCCCACACTGGCCTGACCTCTGCTCCCACACCACACACTGACCTGACCTCTGCTCCCACACCACACACTGGCCTGACTTCTGCTCCCACACCACACACTGACCTGACCTCTGCTCCCACACCCCACACTGGCCTGACCTCTGCTCCACACCACACACTGACCTGACCTCTGCTACCACACCACACACTGGCCTGACCTCTGCTCCCACACCACACACTGACCTGACCTCTGCTCCCACACCCCACACTGGCCTGACCTCTGCTCCCACACCACACACTGGCCTGACCTCTGCTCCCACACCCCACACTGGCCTGACTTCTGCTCCCACATCACACACTGGCCTGACCTCTGCTCCCACACCGCACACTGGCCTGACCTCTGCTCCCACACCACACACTGACCTGACCTCTGCTCCCACACCCCACACTGGCCTGACCTCCGCTCCCAACACCACACACTGACCTGACCCTCTGCTCCCACACCACACACTGGCCTGACCTCTGCTCCCACACCACACACTGGCCTGACCTCTGCTCCCACACCACACACTGGCCTGACCTCTGCTCCCACACCACACACTGGCCTGACCTCTGCTCCCACACCCCACACTGGCCTGACTTCTGCTCCCACACCACACACTGGCCTGGACCCTGCTCACACACCCCACACTTGTCTGACCTCTTCTCCCACACCACACACTGGCCTGACCTCTGCTCCCACACCACACACTGACCTGACCTCTGCTCCCACACCCCACACTGGCCTGACCTCTGCTCCCACACCACACACTGACCTGACCTCTGCTCCCACACCACACACTGGCCTGACCTCTGCTCCCACACCACACACTGGCCTGACCTCTGCTCCCACACCACACACTGGCCTGACCTCTGCTCCCACACCACACACTGGCCTGACCTCTGCTCCCACACCCCACACCTGGCCTGACTACTGCTCCCACACCACACACTGGCCTGGACCCTGCTCACACACCCACACTTGTCTGACCTCTTCTCCCACACCACACACTGGCCTGATCTCTGCTCCCACACCACACACTGACCTGACCTCTGCTCCCACACCACACACTGACCTGACCTCTGCTCCCACACCACACACTGGCCTGACCTCTGCTCCCACACCACACACTGGCCTGGACCTGCTCACACACCCACACACTTGTCTGACCTCTTCTCCCACACTATACACTGGCCTGATCTCTGCTCCCACACCACACACAGGCTTGACCTTTGCTCCCACACTACACACTGACCTGACCTGTGCTCCCACACCCAACACTGGCCTGATCTCCTCTCCCACACCACACACTGGCCTGACCTCTGCTCCCACACCCCACACTGGCCTGACCTGTGCTCCCACACCCCACACTGGCCTGACCTCTGCTCCCACACCACACACTGGCCTGGACCCTGCTCACACACCCCACACTGGCCTGACCTCTGCTCCCACACCCCACACTGGCCTGACCTGTGCTCCCACACCCCACACTGGCCTGACCAGTGCTCCCACACCACACACTGGCCTGACCTCCGCTCCCACACCACACACTGGCCTGACCTCTACTCTCACACCACATACTGGCCTGACCTTTGCTCCCACATCACACACTGGCCTGACCTCTTCTCCCACACCACACATTGACCTGACCTCTGCTCCCACACCCCACAATTATGTTTTCATGGCCAAAAGCAGCACGACTCCGTTTCCCTAGGCACTGGGTCTTATCGTTGACCAAAATCTAACATTTAACTCCCATGTTCATGCTCTCGTTAAACAAATAGCCACACACAAAAAGTATACCAACTTGCCAAAATTACGAAATGTCCTTGACCAAAACACAAGAAAGATATTCTATACCTCCCTCATACAAACACATATTGATTATTGCTGCACAATCTGGGATGGATGTTACAAATCAAAAACAAAACGCATTTGTTCACTCCAGAAAAGAGCAGTGCGATTAATTAATGGTGAAAAGATTAACGACAATTCTAACCTACATAAACGTCTTCAGTTACTGCCACTCCACAAACGCCTACTTTTTAATCAGGCTAAACATTTTTCATAAAATCCTATTTCAGAATGCCCTAAGCTACCTTTGGCCATTGTTTAAATTTAACGCAAGACATAGCGAACGACTACATATACTTCATGTCCCTAAACCTAGGATAAACTTATATAAAACAAGCTTAGCATACTCTGCCGCTCAGTTGTGGAACAATCTTCCACAATAAATCAAAGACACCACCAATCATTATACATACATTCGCAACCTGTTTGAACACTACCTCAGTACAGACTACATACCCCCCATAAACAATATAATAAAAAAAAAAAAAAACAATATTAATGGTAAATTGTCTCAAACGACAACTAGCCAAACAACATTCCCATATGTGTGGCACGTTACATTTTCCTTGGGTATTTATAATGCCCATGTTAAACATTGCCTCAGTGAGTCATGTATTATTGATTATTTTTCATGCGTTTTAATGCTTATTGTTTTATTGTTGACAAAGATTAGCTTCATAAGAGATGTTGAATGAAAGAATGTATGAGAGGAAATAGAGAAGAAGGGCAGAATGTCAGACGGGCCTGCTTGCCCAATTATTAACCCTTTGAAAATAAAGATTGTTCGTTCGTTCATTCGTTCGTTCGTTCGTTCGTTCGTTCTCTGCCAACAGCCACTACTTCCCCACCTCCTCAAAACGCTATTGCCAACAGTCTGATTGTATTCCTCGCGATCTGCCCCTGTCAACGATCGAGAAATCTGGCTGTTTGTACTCCTCGCGATCTGCCCGTGTCATTGTCCGAGAAATCTGACTGTTTGTACTCCTCGCTATCTGCCCGTGTCATTGTCCGAGAAATCTGACTGTTTGTATTCCTCGCGATCTGCCCGTGTCATTGTCCGAGAAATCTGGCTGTTTGTATTCCTCGCTATATGCCCGTGTCATTGTCCGAGAAATCTGACTGTTTGTATTCCTCGCGATCTGCCCGTGTCATTGTCCGAGAAATCTGACTGTTTGTATTCCTCGCGATCTGCCCGTGTCATTGTCCGAGAAATCTGGCTGTTTGTATTCCTCGCTATCTGCCCGTGTCATTGTCCGAGAAATCTGACTGTATTCCTCACGATCTGTCCGTGTCAATGCCTGAGCAATCTATCGTTATTTAGGGCTCGGCCTTGTAACTTCACATCCTGCATGCTACAGAGGCGCACTGCTCCATGGAGGTTCATGGTTTCCATCGCTCTCTCAGGCTTCAGTAATGTTTCATCACTCACAGACACACAGAGAAAAGAACGGACAAATGGATGGGTGGAAGGGCGGACAGGTAGACCTAGCGATAGATAGACAGACAGTTAAGCAGAACAATGGAAAGACAGACAGGTAGGTAGTTCGATCCAGAAGTTTGGTTCAGCTCAGTTTAACATTCTTGTACTCCGGACACGTTCACTGGTGCTCCTGTCTCCTCCGCAGTCAATCCGTCAGAGTTCAGAGACAAACTGATCGGCGAGTCGCCTGGCACACTTTGCGTGTTGCTCATTCCTGGCCTGTGACCGACCAGCCAGAGTCTCACTGTTGATGCCCTGACCTTCAGCCGAAAGTCCTCGTTTCCCCCGACCTTAACAGATGACCATAGTGTCTGCTCCGTCTACATGTCTGATGCAGCTGCAGCCTGTCTGTCCATTCATTGACCCCACCAGGAGGATAATTAGACAGATAAACAGACAAGACAGATTGCATTGCCATATTCTAGCATATAGGAAACATTGCATCTGGTTGTATAAACATTTGCATTAGAAAATCTGCACCTACAGAAGACAGAACTATACCCAAACGCTGTAGTCACCAAAAGCTGTAGTTATATAAGACAGAACTATACCCACAAGCTGTACTCATATAAGACAGAACTATACCAAAAATATGTACCTATATAAGATAAAACTATACACAAAAGCTGTACTTATATAAGTCATAATTATACATAAAAGCTGTACCTAAAGAATGTAAAACTATACACAAGACTGTACCTAAGATACAACTATACCCAAAAGCCGTACTTACAGAATATAAAACTATAAACAAGACTGTATCTACGTAAGATAAAACTATACTCAAACCCTCTACCTATAGAATATAAAACTATACACAAGGCTACCTAGGAGAGACAGTACTATAAATATCGACAGAAACAAGAAACTTGAGAGAGATAGAGACGATCCCAAAATGTGACTAAATGATCCGTAAAGTGCAATCTCTTTATAAGGCAAACTTCCTTTTAACCGAATACACCTGACGTTTCTCCAAGTTGATTGGATAATCGCACGATTCCGAGATATCATTCCGCTCCTGATTGGACAAAAGTGAGCAGTCTCGACAAGCATGCTTGCCACCTACATCTTGAGATGACTGTCTGGATCCTTCCCACTTTGAGCTACTATAAATAGATGTAAGTTATTTTAAGAACTCAATGAGACAGGTATGTGCGCAATACTGGACTATTTCCAGCGTCAGTGCCACTAGATAGGGTAGGTAATTCAGTATTTGCTAAATGTGCAAACAGATATTGTAGAGTTAAATCCGCTTGTATCAGACGTGTGAATGTTTCGTTTTCTATCACTGAGTGTCTCAGTTTGCCGTTCTTGTCTTAGGCTGTGTCCTCTCTGGTGTAGAGGTACATTAAGTTCTGAAAGTCTGTTCTCCGCTATCCTGGTAGATATTACGTTTTGCTAAGTCTGTTCTCCGCTAAATTAAAAAAATAAATTTTGTTGCGTATCCCTTAGTCAACACCAGCATTTTTCAGCTGCTGTTGATGTACTAGGCAAGTGTTACGTTCAGTAGTTTGCCATTGATTTCTGAACGACAGGCCCCTATACCTTTTTCGAAAAAACCAGCACCGCTGTGTTTCGAACCCGGGTATACGGGCTCACAAACCGCGTTCGCAAGCCCTTAGCCATAGAGACCGGCTCTCCGCTATCCTGGTGGATATTACGTTTGGCTAAGTCTGTCCTGTACTACCCTGGTAGATATTACATTTTCTAAGTGTGTCCTCTGCTATCCTGGTGGATATTTTGTTTTGCTAAGTCAGTCCTGTTCTACCCTAGGAAATAGAGGTGTTGGTGGTATATTACGAGGGAAAGCCATTTAGTAACATAAATGTAATTATAAAGAGCGCGGAAGAGTATGGGCAACAGAAAATCGTATTTCAGAACACAAATTGGCTCTTAAGCAATACCCCATGCAGAGTTCGTGATGATCGAGCAGTTGGTACTTGCGTAATAATGACTACAAAATGGCTACCCCACTATCGACTTGCTCAGTGAAAGAACAACAAGATATTATTAGATATTTATGGTCAGAGGGTGTGACACCTTGTGAAATAGAAAACAACAGATGATGGTTCAGTATGGAGACGCTTGTTTTTAGCCACGGGAGACTATGGATGTGTAGAAAGATGTTAGAAGAAACACCCGTTGTATCAGGTTGAGAAAACATACAAGACGCAAAAATCCGATGGGAAAGTCCTGATGATATCTCTTGGGATATCAAAGGTCATATATTAGAGCATTTCCAGGAAAGGGGTGAAACTGTGAATTGTGTTCGATTCAGTAACATGCTAGTAAACAAACTGAAGCCTGAGATACAATCTCTCAAAAGGAATATTGTTGCGACGCGACAACGCCCGTCTTCATTCGACTGTTCTTGCAGTGGATACACTGTGTGCTCTGAAATTTGTGGTCTTGCAATATCCAGCATACAGTCGAGACTTGTCGGCGTTGGACTATCACTTGATGGACCCTTGAAAGAACATTTGCAGGGTAAGATGTTTTCAGGTGGCAACCAGGTGATGGAGGCGGTACAATGCCACATCCAGACACTCGTCCCTAGAAGGCATCAACAAGCTAGTGGGCAGGTAAACCACTTGTGTTGCCAGACAAGGCGACTATGTTGAGAAATAACACCTAATATTTCTGGTTGGCACTATTGTAAAAACGTTATTCTAAAATTCCTTTTACTTAATGAAATCCCCCCGTGTATTGTGCTTAGTCCCACCCCCTCCCCCTCCATCGCTTCTATTCTACCAGATAGAGGTAACTTATGTTTTACTGGGGTGCAGGGATTCTGATGTACCCAGGTTTATACTGACCAAGACTTCGCTTCCCCTCCACGTTTGCATCCTGGACAGACACGACACTAGTCTGTGGGACATCCTGTGCAGACACTAGAGACACTAGTCTGTGGGATATCCTGTGTAGACACTAGAGACACTAGTCTGTGGGATATCCTGTGCAGACACTAGAGACACTAGTCTGT
>JACEFZ010003040.1:0-14816 GCA_014155875.1 Cepaea nemoralis | reverse complement strand
AAAAATTTACAAACCCGAAAAAAAAAAAAAAGGGGAGAAGAACAATGTATGTTCTTAGAGGGCAAGGGCACAGTAAATGTTGTGTACTTGCTGAGAACAATAATTGAGCATTCGATTGAGGTAAACAAAGACCTACATTGTTGTTCATTGACTACACAAAGGCTTTCGATAAAGTAAGACACGTCAACATGATGACAATGCTTGCAGATCTACAAATTGACGGGAACGACCTTAGACTTGTAAACAAAAATATTGGTAACAACAAGCTGCCATAAAGGTTGATAATGAAGTAGGTCAATTTCAGCCTATTAAGAGAGGTGTGCGACGGGAATGTGTAATGTCTCCAGATTTTTTCCCCCTATATAGTGAACATATTTTTTTTAGAAATATAGAAGATATGAGAGGAATCACCATTGGGGAACATAACATCAATAACATTAGATATGCGGATGATACATTATTGATTGTAGACAATGCAAAGGATCTGCAACATTTAGTAGATACGGTTATTGTACATAGTGAACAACTACGGTTAGAATTAAATCGTCAGAAGACAGAAGTTATGATCGTCTCTAAGAAGAAAGCAAAACTGCTATTTAATGTAAAGATAAATAAGAATGTTCCTAAACAAGTGAATCGGTACAACTATCACGGAACAATCATAACATCTGATTGGGGGTGGGGTGGGGGAGGGGGGAGGGTCCCTTGAAGAGATTATAACAAGAATAGCTTTGGCAAAGGTAGTCTTTGGCAAAATGGAAAATATACAGACCAATAAAGCAATGTAAATTGCAACGAGAAAAATAGTGTTAAGTGCTACATGGAACCTGTACTTTTGTATGGATGTGAAACGTGGACGATGAGCAGACAAGCTGAAAAATATCTAATGGCAGTTGAAATGTGGTTTCTGGGAAAATGCAAAGAATACCTACCATGGGTAGACAGAAAAACCAATGAGCAAGTCCTACAAGAAGCAAATGATAACCGCAAAACTGATTGGAGAAATTAGACATAGACAGCCACATTTTATTGGGCAAGTTATGATTGATTGATTGATCTAGGAACCGACATCACAACATTCGGGCCATTCCCATAGGCGTTCCGTCCCCATCCTCAACAGCCAGCAAAGAGTTCCAACACCAATAGTACCAGTAGCAATCTGATTATAAGTCCGTCTCGCCTTTTCTTTGAGCGTCGAGCGTCGGCCGGATCCCCTTGTCACTCCTCGCTGCCTCATTATTGCCAGACCATGATGATCAATTTGCTCCTCCGAGGTGTACATGTGCTCCCACAAGACCGCAACCACGTCTGCCTTTTCATGCATCAATACTTCACCAAGTTTTGCAGAGCCAGCCAATCTGTCCGCCTGTTCATTCCCCAGCACACCGGCATGCCCCGGAGAAAAGATCCAGGCGATGCTTGCCACCCGTGACCTCCGAAGCGAAGCAAGCCACTCTGCACGAAGCATGCCTGTCCTCACCTTCCTCAGCATGCTTTCTGAGTCAGTTACAATCACGATGTGTGTGTGTGTGTGTGTGTGTGTGTGTGTGTGTGTGTGTGTGTGTGTGTGTATCGTCGATCCAGCGGAAAGCTGCAGTGACCGCTTCCACCTCTATTCTTAAGCTAGATGTTGTGGTTTCACATGCCAGGCTCTCCTACATAAAACGTCGGTCATTGGCTTTTCCTATGAACTCCCGGGCACTTCTTTTACGTCTCGACACCGAATCATCTGTGTAGATAATCACATTACCCGAGCGAGCATTATCCTGAATTAGTTGCTGGATTTCCACTTCCGTGGCCCCTGCTGGCCACTCCCTGGACTCCCGGCTCAATGTGATTATAACTATGCACAAGTCTGACTGCTCCGCTGGCATCCTGACCCACTCCTCTCCTCGCCTAATGTTCTCGAAGAGGCACACATGTCTGATCGTATCCTCCGCCTGATCCATCCATGATTTCCCTCTTATCAATCCCTGATCCTTAATTGCGACCAGCGCCTCATGCAAAGGATGATCTGTGTCTGCAGCTACTCTGAGGTATGCCTTCGCCTGCATCGCATTGAACCTACCTGCAACAGTCGGCAAACCAAAGAAGTAACGCATACACACTACTGGAGTGTCTTTGGTGCATCCTAGAATGACCCGCATAGCTTCGTTCTGTATGCGCTCTAACTTCACCAGCTGACTCTTTGCGACAGTGAGCAGTCCTAGTCCATAATCAATCACTGAGAGGATCAAGTGCTGGTATAGTGTGAAAAGTATTCTCTGCTCTGTGTCCATTGCAGCCATAGTTTTAATTGCATTGAGTTACTTTTGAGATCTTGTCACAACCGTCTGCACATGGTCCTTGAAGGATAGGCTCCTGTCAAATGTGATTCCCAGATACTTCAGTTTGTTCTCTCTGTTGACGTTTGTACCATCTATCGTGAGGCTTGGGACATCAGCACTCACAATCCTGTTGTTCAGAGAGCACCATAAAACAGCCGCCTTTTTCCGGGTGGATGACAGCACTCATTTCAGTGCACCAGTCAATCACTTCGTCGACTGCCGCCTGTAGCTCCTGGGCCGTTTGTAACCTATCTCTCCTCTGCCTATATGCAAGAATATCATCTGCAAATGTTAGTATCCTTCCAACCCCTGGTGCTTCTAGGTTTGCAATCTTGCTCGTATACACGTTAAAGATGCGGGTGATGGCGGCAGCAAACTGTGAGCAGCGCCATCTATGTCTTCTATACGAAGGGCTGGTCATGTCTGTTTTGGAGTATGCGATGGCAATCCTGACTCTCAGCCGTAAGCAAATAGAAAGGATGGAAAGGATACAGAATGAAGCTATACGCATTATTCTTGGATGTACAAGAGATACAGCAGGCAGGGCGATGCGTTACCTTCTTGATTTTCCAACCATTGAAGACAGAATACAAGTTTGTAGGGCTCGCGCCTACCTCAGAGTTAACGCAAAAACACAACATCCACTGCATAGTGAAATTATGAAGGTGAAGGGCAGCAGGTTAAAAAGAGGACGGTCGTGGATGGGTCAAGCCGAAGACATTCTTCAACAGGTGTGTTCACTTGAGGACTTAGAACCTGGCGAGGAGTGGGTACAAGTGCCAACAGATTTCTGCACATCCTTTTCAGTTTGCATCCAACTAGACAGAAAATGCAGACAAGAAAACCCGGCATGCTGTGGAGGCGGAAGTACAAGCGTTGATTTTCGAGAATTCGCTAGACGGTGATGCTGTCATTTACACAGATGGGTCGGTCGTCCGACATGTGAGAAGCTCATGGGCCTTTACGGCTCAGGCCGGAGGGAGAATTGTGAAGGAGGACTCTGGTGCTTTTGCTGAGACCACAAGTAGCCTGACTATGGAAGTCATGGCAGTAAGTAAAGCAATAACATGGCTCGAGACACAAACATTCACTAGGGCATGTTTCCTTAGCGACTCAATGAGCATGCTCAAGAGGATAGAGATGGGGGAGATCCGAAGAGAATGGTTGCTGTCTCTGGAGCGGTCTCGGCTGGCAAAGATTAGTTTCATCTTCGTGCCAGGGCATGCGGGAGTACAAGGGAATGAGCGGGCTGACAGGCTCGCAGGTAATGCTACTGTGGAGGGCGGACGCGCCATGGACCAGGCTGACATTCTGAATGCTCTACGAGAAGTAAGACTTTTGCGAGAACCAAGTGATGACTGTGAATCTACAACCATGGCCAGACTGCGAGAACAGCAAATTAAAAGAGGGGTGGCCAAACAAGAACACTACGCAGGAAGCCAAAGAAGATTGATAAACCAACACAGAACTGGTGTCGTTAGCCGCTACAGGCTGCGGGATTTGCCGAGGAGGGGATCCGAGCACTTATGGACTGAATGGTTCGATGTGCAATGAGGATGATCTGTCGACTAACTAACTAACTAACACGTTAAAGAGCACAGGTGAGATTGCAGATTCCTGTGGCAGTCCCGGGGTTCTGAGGTCCATGCACCCAGACGGAGAGCAACACGACGAGAATACAGGACGGCTGCTATCCAGTTCACCAACCAGGGATTGATCCCCCTTCACCATCAGTGCGGTCATCAAAATATCATATCTAACTCTGTTGGATGCATCCTCGAGATCAAGCGCCGCCACCATCATTTCCTGTCTACTCTGGAACCCCTCATAAACGTCAAAGGCAAAAGTGGCTGCAATTGACCAAGTATCTTTCCCTGGCCTGTAGCCCCGCAGAGGTTCCAGCGCCTCATTCCTGGCGAACACAGTAGATACGGGGAACAAAACCAGTCATACAATGTCTATCAAATGGTACATAATACATTGTTAAAGTCACTACACAACGCAAACATAACTTTCGCAGGTAGATAGTTGAGCACTAAACAAAGCAGTGACGACATCAATAATCTGGTTTACTTCATAGTTGAGCTCTGTAGTACTGAGACACCAACATAACAATGCTTGGGTAAATTACATAGCAGATCCTGTTGTGTTGTAGAGTGGTAGAGTGGTGGCAGACACAACAATCCTGAACAATGTATAGTTCTGTGTAAAGTATGTACTGCAACACCTTCTGTTTGAGAATGTCATTATTCTTGATAGGTTCCCTGACAGATTAGGCAGTTAGTCTAAACCCACCCAAGCGTTGCATTTCAAAATCAAAAATTGTATATGACCACTCTGTGCAGCACATATGGAGCAGTAAATGTCAGCCCCACCCGCTGCTCTGGAAATTGGCTACGTATGGTTGCATGTGTGGTCATCACTCTCTGAGTCTCCAATCACAGCCATTGGGAAGCAACAACACGTTGAGTAGTAATCAGATGTCAGCAGTGAACGTTGCTTTAAGGCTACATATCTACCTTCAACGACACACAGGGAATACATGTCAGCTGCCAGAGCTCCCTCAATGGTGGACTTGTTCGTGTATGATGCCAATGTGTTGACATCCACAAGGAATACAGTCGTAATTCTACATATGTTCCATGCATTATGCCGTGCTACTATGCAACGCACAAACGGACTAATATGTTTCAAATACATCCCAAACCATATTGTCCTGTGTGGATCTGACAACCTCAGTGTAAGACGTGTTTCCTGTAAATCGTCATGGCTAGCAGCATCATTCTGTGATCGCCCCATTCACAAACGGACACCCAGGACCAAACTAACCCGTCTCACATGTGCCTCGAAGCTACTCCTCCCGTAACAATTAACTGGAAAGTCAACGTCAAAGCTTTGGCTCAACAACAGTTAAAGTTTCACATCAAACTTTGAAAATGAAATGCGACGCCATTCCGATAGTGAAAGTACTTACACACACGTTTATTTGTGGTGATAGATCAATACAGTGGTCGTCCAGACCGTAAAGTTCCCTTTTAACACAGGGATGGCATTACACAATATCTGCAAACTATATCCACGTATTATCTGACTTTACCTCGGATCGCCGTTTATCCCGCCATTCTCATCTGAAACATTGTCTAGGTATTCCGTGCCCACGGGTCTTCTAATCGATATTGACAATCTTCTCATCAGACATCCTCCACCTGATAATCCTTACAACCAAAATCTCTGAACGCCCACGGCTCCACGAAATATGTCGCGCCTCAGCCGAATCACACAAGGTCCTCTTCGTTGTCCTTCTCTGTTGTCGTCTGACGTTCCCCGTTTCTAAGTTTCCTTAGTTTCTTGTGAGGTTTCCCCTATATCATTTTCTACCGCCTTTTCCGATGACGTCATTCTGTCTAAACGCCATGTGGCAACATGGGACACCAAAAGAGCAGCTTTCATCCTCAGGGTCACAGATGTGATTATAACACTGACATTGGAACATACAACCTTGTCCACAACGTCCATATTACAATTTTATTGTGTCACTGTTGGAAACAGAACTGTCACTGTACATCACACATTGAACTCTGTAGTACTGACACAACACAATAACAATGGTAATTCCACAGCAGATCCTGTTGTAGAGTTGTGCCAGACACAATGAATATGACCTGAAGGCTAGTTACTTATTGTTCTGCGTCTTCATCCACCTCATTAAAGTCAATTGAATGGATGTCCCATGCTATCTAACGTATGTAAAGGTGCCGCTAGCGATAGACAGCACTGATGTTCACCAAGACACACTTCCATTTGTTCGCTGTCTTGCCACGTTCCTCTGTGACAAACCAGATAACGAGGACATAAGTTCTGCTGATAATGTTCACATAAGCTTAGTCGATGTTTGGGCATTAGTAGGAACACACGGTGACGATGATCTGGAAACAAGATTGCTGCTAAAAGAAATAAGTGTTAAAAGTTCACTGGGACCGTTGTAAATTGTTGGGCAAGTTATGTGAAGACATAAACTGGAGAACTTGGTGACAAACGGCAAGATTGAGGGAAAAAAAACAAGGGGAAGGCAGAGAATGTCTGGTTGGCTTGGCCACATGGCATAGTCGGGACAAGAACACAGAGCTGGTCCACTTTCTTTTTTCTTTTTTTTCCGCGTTTCCATCCTGTTTTTCAGGATATTGCGGTCAACACCAGCATCTTTCAGCTGTATGTTGATTCCTAGGCTAGATTACGCTCATCAGCACGCTACGACTTTCTGAGCGACTGGCTCTATACTCTCATAAGTCACTTTTGCAATTCGAACCACTGCTAATTCTCGTCGCGTCACGTGACGAGAGTATTCGGGGTTAGCGGAGAAAGCTGCTAACCTCTCGGCCATGGATCGTAAAACATGGCGAAACATGACCGCCCACGCTTACCGGCAAGGTACATGATGATGATGATTCTCTTTTCTTACTAATGTTGCAGTTGTCACCAAGTTTCCAAGGTTATTTCTCTTCATAAATTGCTCTACAAATATTATCGATCTAAGTTTACTCTCTTTAACCAATTTACACTTTTCATTGGTTTCCTTAAGAACTGCCTCGTGTGTGTTTCTGTTCGTCCATTCTTGACATGAGATCCACCCAGCCTTATACAAATGGGTACCATACACTTGTACATCATTTTCTGGCAATTATCTGAGAAGTTAAGATCGTGAGGAAGGAAACTGGCCACCCCACCTCATATACCGAGCCTAGAATATGTGAAGGCCTCACTATTCACGCCCCAAAGGAGATATCAGGTTTGGGATTACCTTTATTTTTTTTTACAACATATAGGTTCTGTATATCATTTTATTGCTCTTTTTTTTTCAACAAATGGGTTCCATATAATATTTTGTCTCACAAAAGCTGACAGCTGACAGCTTTGTATTGGTGAACATGTTTTCCATCTGACCAAAACCTCCGTGAACGCAGACTACATCATTCTAGACCGAAGGAGCATGGATCAAAGACAGGAGCAAATTCATCATTATCAAGAGCCATGCCAGCTAGCGTAGGCGTTCATGTCTCCCCACATACCTCGGACCTCGGTCTTTGGTGTTCTGGATCACTTCTGCTGCTAATATTCCCCTGTGCCACAGCTTCAATCCACCCAGCATCATTTCTCATGGTCTGCGTCTGCCTCTCTTCCCCTCGATCTTTCCAGTTGTCACGATGTTCTCCAATGCCTCTCTTCTCATCACATGACCGAAGAAAGCTGTTTGTCTCTTTCTTATTGTTGTATACAGTATTCTAGTTTCATTAGCCTCTTTCGGGAAATCGACAATACCGACATTGGCAGTACAAAGAATTCGCAACATTCGTCTTTTTATTGTTTCGTTGATTAAAACTTCAGTCGACACGTTCACCTCAATCCGTGATTTTCCATTCGTCAAATTTCTTTATCATTTTTTTTCTTTTATTCAGACTCCACTAAGAACTTTGCAGCACTCAATCCTCCCTTTCGACGCCTTTTTGAAATCAGAGCCGAAGGGTTACAGATGCAATTCGTAATTCCTCGTTCGAAACACATCTGTGGGAGATTTGACAGCTCACCGTCTTGCTTTGGTTGTCATACAATGGTATTGTTACCGATAGTTCAGAAAGTAATGGCTAACTACTGAACGTAAACATGACAAGAAATCACAAACAAACAAATAATAAATGACAGGATTAACTGCGACGTCACGTAAAGGATATACTACTAACTTTGAAACTGAATGTGTAGGACGAACGATACAAATATCTCAACCATTTCTTACACGGACACAAATCAACCACAAATTAACCTTCTCGGGCTAACTAGGCAACAGGAAGAGGAAGCTCGTGTTTATCTTCGCTGACGATGGGTGCGTACATTTACATGTTATATCCTTATGGTCGTGTATGTTTTTTTCATTCCACGTCTTCCTTCTCCGCCCAGTTCTTCTATTTATCTCTCTTTGTGATTCTACTGAAAGTATGATGTAAGTGTTTGGGCGTTACCAGGCAAACATCCGTGATATATTTTAAACTTCAAAAAGACTTCGCGTTGACACCAGCCAGTCAATAACATTTATTTATATTATCTTTCCTAACCCACAGCAAACAGCGGATTGAAAGTGTCTAGCAGTTCTATATTTCACTGACATCATGTTTAGCAGTCACAATTAGATAAATATATAGTATGACGCCATACATGCCAGTTTTGTCATTCCTCTTTCACTTCCTTATACTGAATTGTCAGGTTTCGGTAATATTAGCTTGAGTCTAATTTTAGAGTAATTGACTTTGTTTTTAATCAAGTTGTGCTTCATTTTACTTTTGTTTTTAATCAGGTTTTGCTGCATCTTACTTTTGTTTCCATCATGTTCTACTTCTTCTTACTTTTGTTTTCATCTTGTTTTGTTTTGCTTTGTCCATCAGTTGTAAGAAAAATAAAAATGTAGTAAAAGAGACCTTCTTACTTCCTTAAGTTGAAGTGATCATTCCAGGATTCGAACCTGCCGCCTCCAGCTGACGTGCCTCGCTGAAGAAACACATCTTTTTCTCTCACTACCTGCCCCCTCCAACTGACACTCCTCGCTCAAGGAACAAAAATTCTTCTCTCACTACTCTCTCTCTCTCTCCCCCACCCCCCCCCCCCCCCCACCCCCAACTGACGTGCCTCGCTCAAGGAACAAACATTCTTCTCTCACTACTTGCCCCCTCCAACTGACGTGCCTCGCTCAAAGAACAAACATTCTTCTCTCATTACCTGCCCCCTCCAACTGACGTGCCTCGCTCAAAGAACAAATATTCTTCTCTCACTACTTGCCCCCTCCAACTGACGTGCCTCGCTCAAGAACAAACATTCTTCTCTCACTACTTGCCCCCTCCAACTGACGTGCCTCGCTCAAAGAACAAACATTCTTCCTCATTACCTGCCCCCTCCAACTGACGTGCCTCGCTCAAAGAACAAACATTCTTCTCTCACTACTTGCCCCCTCCAACTGACGTGCCTCGCTCAAAGAACAAACATTCTTCTTTCATTACCTGCCCCCTCCAACTGACGTGCCTCGCTCAAAGAACAAACATTCTTCTTTCATTACCTGCCCCCTCCAACTGACGCGCCTCGCTCAAAGAACAAACATTCTTCTCTCATTACCTGCCCCCTCCAACTGACGTGCCTCGCTCAAAGAACAAACATTCTTCTCTCATTACCTGCCCCCTCCACTGATGTCCCTCGCTCAAGGAACAAACATTCTTCTCTCATTACCTGCCCCCTCCAACTGATGCACCTCGCTCAAAGAACAAACATTCTTCTCTCATTACCTGCCCCCTCCAACTGACGTGCTCGCTCAAAGAACAAACATTCTTCTCTCATTACCTGCCCCCTCCAACTGACGCGCCTCGCTCAAAGAACAAACATTCTTCTCTCATTACCTGCCCCCTCCAACTGATGCACCTCGCTCAAAGAACAAACATTCTTCTCTCATTACCTGCCCCCTCCAACTGACGTGCCTCGCTCAAAGAACAAACATTCTTCTCTCATTACCTGCCCCCTCCAACTGACGCGCCTCGCTCAAAGAACAAACATTCTTCTCTCATTACCTGCCCCCTCCAACTGACGCGCCTCACTCAAAGAACAAACATTCTTCTCTCACTACTTGCCCCCTCCAACTGACGTGCCTCGCTCAAAGAACAAACATTCTTCTCTCACTACTTGCCCCCTCCAACTGACGCGCCTCGCTCAAAGAACAAACATTCTTCTCTCACTACTTGCCCCCTCCAACTGACGTGCCTCGCTCAAGGAACAAACATTCTCCTCTCATTACCTGCCCCCTCCAACTGACGTGCCTTGCTCAAGGAACAAACATTCTTCTCTCACTTCCAACAAATGTTTCATGTCTTGTGCAAGATGTTGCGATTAACCCCAAGTTGGTTTTCAATGCAATTTTACGTTCAGTAGTATGCCAATGTTTTCAGAACTAGAAGTCAACGTTAACGTTCAACTGAATGTTTTAGGGATTAACTCTTTACCTCGCCATTAGCGCACTGAAAGATTCCGTGTGATACTGTTCCAGTTCCAGTTGTAGAAAAAAAAACAACTTTCCATCAGCGTTCAACTAGCCTCTGTGGCGTTAGTTATATTTTTAGTGGTTCGTGGTGTGGGTTAAGTTTGTCTCGTTTTCTGCGCCAGTGTTAGCTGGCTTTACGATCTTGCGGTTCCTTTTATTAGTGTTGGCTTCTGGCTCGTCTGATTTGATAGGATGCAGTCCTTATAAGGACTCATCCTTTGGTTTATTTGCTTTTATATGGTGTTGTCCACCCATCGGCAAATTGGCAGCCCGCTATGTTATCTTGTATGACCGCTGCGTGAGAATTGAGCATCGTCGCTATCTTGATGAGTTTCTCCTCTTCTGTTGTGTCGCTGATTTTGTCGCAACATTTTTCGAGATGTTCTAATTCGTTGTCCGTTAGGTGTTCTAGGCTTTCGTGGATTCTCCGCGTGAGAGCTTGCATCCCCTTGAATTTACTGTTCGTTGTGCTTGAGTTGCTGGCCTCGGCTTGTGGTTCCTCATTATTCTTCTGCATGGCTTCAGCTGGCTTGTTTTGGGTCAGTTCCCTTTCGGCTTTTAGTAGTTCTTTCTCTGATTTAATGGGTTGTAGAATTTTTTCGTTCGCATTCTTTATCCGTGCCATGCATTCCACCTCTTGCTGGATGCTGCGCTGAATTTCCTTTATCTCGTCCAGAAGTTTTACGTTGCTGCCGGCGTCTTGTTCTTGGGTTTTTGTAATTGGTGTCGGTGTCAGGAGTGCCTTGACTTGTTTCTTTAGCTCGTCAATCTGGCCTCGGAGCAGAGCCTTTTCGGCTTGTGGGATGCCTGTGGCTGTCTCTCACCCCGCAGTGCTTCTTTGTAAGGTATCTTTGTAGTAATGGCGTACTTTAAGACATCTCTGAGTCTTTGGAGGTACAGGCCGCCCAGGCATCTTGCTCCGTGTTTGCCAAGGCAGTTGGCGCACTTTTTCTTGTCATTGGGCGCTCGGAAGTCCTTGCCCTGTTTGGCCAGCGGAAATTCTTTGAAGACGTGGTGTTCGGCTCAGTATTGGCAGATCTCTGTCTTGCTGCGGCATGTTGTTCTGTTGTGGCCGGCCCTCTGGCACCTTGAGCATTGTGTGATTATCGGGATGAATCGTTCTGACTGTTGAACTTTCTTGTTCATAGATTCTGTGATCGGTATCTCGCTGCCCTCTGTTGTCACCGCCGCTAAAGTTGTGGGGATCTTGGAGTGTGTCAGCAGCCGAACCACCTTCAAGATTTGGATGTGGAGATTTTCCCGCTGTAGCTGTTTCAGAATCTGTTCATCTGTCAGCTCCACTTGGATACGTTTGACAACCCATCTGACCGTCTGTGAGTCGGTGTTTCCGACTCTGGTGTCTTTATCCTCACTCTTCTTCTCAGCTGTCTTGGCTCTTGTCTGTGTTGGGTTGTCGTCAGTCTTCCTCGTGGTAGCTTCATTTGAGGTTACTGTAGGTTCTGATTCTTTGCTGCAGCCTGCAGGCAGATTCTCTCCTCTCGTCATCGTTTAGGTGTTGGCGGCTTCCACGCTGTTCATCTTGTATGTCGGGTGCCTTTTGGTGCTGGCCTTGCAAAGTGCCATTTTCATCATTTTCTCCTCCGCATCAGGTTTCTTGAACAGTTTGAGTGAATTATTCTCGATAGCGCTCCGCAGTTGAGAATGAATGAGTGAGAGACTGTTAACTAGACATCCCTTTAAAACTGGTGTCTCCATTAACCAGATCTATCACTCAACAGGACACACAGCTATGGAACATGAGAGCAGTTCGAATCTAGGCATTAAAATAGTATGAAAGGTTTCAGACATGTGTATTCACTAAGCAAGGGTCAAATAAAAACAAAGACACAAACACATCGGCCCATTATGCTGGGTCTAGAGGTCTTAAAGCTAACTCGTGGTCCTTT
Organism: Cepaea nemoralis; assembly: GCA_014155875.1. Lineage (NCBI taxonomy): Eukaryota > Metazoa > Mollusca > Gastropoda > Stylommatophora > Helicidae > Cepaea > Cepaea nemoralis. The sequence continues at coordinate 2,517 of JACEFZ010003040.1, read as the reverse complement.
ACTGCAGGTAGCCCTCAACACCAGCATTATCTACACTTTGTGATTTTATTAGACAATATTACGCTCACTTGTTTGCTATTGCTTTCCAACTGGAGGATGTCTCATACCATCCAAAGCAACGCAAAGCGAACATTTAAATTCTATGTTAATCATATCGTAATTTTGATACAGTTGGTTCCCTTATGCTACAGGTAATTAATTCATTCAGTAGCATGTCCTTTACAGAACCTCTACCCCATAACAATTTCCCGGAAAACTTCTCTGTCATAAGCAAGATGTCCCGCGTAGGATACACCCATATGGAGATCATCTGCCACATCCTGCACGCGTCTTCGCTTTGATCTTCCTCTTCCTCTCTTCCCAGGCATATGCAAAAAAAAAAAAAAAAAAACAACTGTCATTTACTGCCTATAATACCTTGCGGTGTAGGACAGGGGGGTCTTGAGCCTATGGAATTAAGGTCGCCTGGCTAGTGCAGTCACCACGAACTGTGCAGGTTAGAGTTTTCTTTTTGCCCGGACCATATACCCCTCCATTATTGTTCTCTCCAAACTTTCATGACGTTTCAAGTGAACAACATATTTAAATTATCTTTGTTTTATCGTCTTTAGTAGCCAACCTTCTTCAATATTCAGATCTTGTCGTATGGATTCATTTCTTCTTTTCTTTATCCAAGATATTTTTAGAACCCGTCTATGACATTATATTCAAAGGCATTTATGCGCTGTTCAGCTTGTTTAGTAAGTATTCAGGTCTAAAGGTAATACACGGCAATATCAATTACCGGGCATCTCTGGGTGCCACTGAAATAGAAAATAACAAAAGTAAAGGAAACTGTTCTCGTCAAGAGGCTAATGGATGTATGGTGCTAACCACATATTTTTATAGACCAATCGACACTCGATGCCGGCTGCCTGGCCAAGTGGTTAGCAGCTTTCTCCGTTAATCCCGAATACTCTCATGGTCGACGTGAGCGGACGAGAATTAGAAGTGGTTCGAGTCACGCTAGTGACTTATAAGAGTATGGAGCCGGTCGCTCAGAAAGTCGTGGCATGCTGATGAGCGTAATCTAGCCTAGGAATCAACATACAGCTGAAAGATGCTGGTGTTGACCGCAATATCCTGAAACAGGATGGAAACGCGGAAAAAAAAACAATCGACACTCGATGGGTGATGTGGTTTATATCTTCTTCTTCGTCTTCTAGTCCATACTCTGTAGCGTTGGTGATCATGTTTGTCATCAGCCTTCCCTCTCTTGTGCTGCAAATCATTTCAGATATCGAAGTTCCTCCATGCCATAATGGCATACAATCCAGCATTCTCTCTCGTGGTCTTCCCCCGCCTCTCTTCCCCTACAACTCTCCCACTGGGACGATATACTCCAACATACTTCTACTTACGATATGCCCGAAGGATGTGGATTGTCCACTTCTGATGCGAGTAACCACGTAACTGAGAGCCCATGTGAATTTTATTCACATCTCATTTGAAATAACATGACACTTTCACACTCAGGTATTATTGGACACTTATAGTCTTGTGATCGTTTGTTCTCTTGACTCCGTCATTCGGTTCTCGATTGCCGTGTTTTCGGAGACTATAACCCAGACTATAATAAGTCATAACCCAGGTTAGATGTTAGAGGTTATGACCGTGTTCAGCAAGTGAACACCAGAACGTGAAAAGTGGACTTTGCACACAACTTGAAAAACGTTGGCATCTCACTTGCCAAGTGACAGGAAGTAGAGTCCAGACAAGGCAGTTTACGATTTGGTTTCGTTCAGTGCAGACCATGTGAAGTCTAGATTAATGGTCAATACTGCGCCACTCTTTTAAAGAATTAGGTTGTGTTTAGAAAGCGTTATGTAGAAGTATTGTCGAATATCTGAGTTGTAAATTGGTGATGTCAACCCTAGTCTGTGCAGAATAATATACACCTAAAATTATGACTGGTGTTTGAGTCGACTACTGTTCGAGTTCACTATCGTTCAGTTATGTCGAGTGGCGTTCGTAGTAAGTCCAGTAATGTGTGGAGGTTTAAAGAATCACTATCAGCTAAGTTATATGTAGAGAAAATGACCTTGATGCGGACTGGGAAAAAGAACAAGTAGTCTTATCCCTTGTTGGACACGAACAGCAAGAAAGAAGAAGTGTTTACAAAAGCCGCCAGTAAATCGGCCAACCAATAGCCCAGTTGCAACATGGCAGGATAGTCGCTTGAACTACTTCGTGCTGTGTGCGACATTTGCTGCTGTTAGGTGCTCTCTTCGGAGAGAGGCGAGTTAAATGGGATAACACACGGTGCAATGCAGTTGATTTTGTTTCTTGTGATAGAGAAAACAAATAGAGAATAGAGGACACACTAGATAAAATAAACATGGAAAGCTATAGTGACTTCAGCAGGTTGAACTAACCGGTGTGCTCGCTTTAGCTTTACATTGTTATACTGAAACTTCCGGTGTGCTGATGTCGATGTAGCCGGTTTAACCTCTAGACCGGCCAGTTAGATTTTAAAAA